>JAVQJD010084808.1:0-17710 GCA_036023655.1 Nannoperca australis | reverse complement strand
TCTATCTATCTATCTATCTATCTATCTATCTATCTATCTATCTATCTATCTATCTATCTATCTATCTATCTATCTATCTATCTATCTAACCACACGTGCACGTTTCATTACACATTGTGTCCATACTGCGAGAGGGAAAACACGTCCATTCGCTGTTTGCAGCTAATAAAAACGGACTGCAAAATAACGAGATGAAATTTCACTTGGTGTCGCAACTGAAGACATCATTACATCGCTATTCGTTTGCCTGTTCAGGGATTCTTGTTACAGTTGCTGAGAACACATAATCACTTAGTCTTTCCGAGGTCTGTATTCTGCATAACAACATCAAGAAAGAAACAACATGAAGGGAAACAAAACCGATTATATAAAACTAGGACATAAATCCTCTCTAAAGATGACAATAATAATATACAGTGAGGTATAACAGCTAACGACTGTTAGGGTTGTCAACTTTCAGAAAATCATCCTGGCGAAGTCCAAACACTGGTTGTGGATGGACAGAGGGATGGACAACATGTTTAAAGAGAACCATGATAAAATAGGCTGACTCCTCTCAGCTTTAGTCTCCACCTTCTAACGGCAGACAAGGTCATAGCTTCACATCTCTTCATCCCCAAAAAACAGGAATTAGAATCTGGCCTCCATTTAGCTGGAGGATTTTTAAAGTTCAGATTCAGGGAAATCTCAGACTTTCTTTTTTTTCAGATGTAGGGTCGAGACGTGATTTACATGTTCAGTGCTGATAAAAATGAGTGATGGGATGATTTCAAAGGCAAAGGGAGGCTCGCAGCCCTTTAAAACTCTTTTTAAAGTCCCTCCCCCCATCTCTCTGATCTAAGGGGAGATAAAAGTGGTAGCCTAATGCTTGCTAAGTGACATTTCTCCATCTCTGATCTCTGTCGCTCATGCAGACAGACAAGGGAATAAAAAAAACACGGAGTTAGCATCAAGGCTTTTTGCTCCCTCCCTCCTTCTTTCTTGTATGTTTTGGTCTCCTTTCCCCCTTCTGTCTGCCTCTTCTGCACTCTATCTCTTCACTTTTGACATTTGACTGCATGCGTACCCTCCTATTTAAAATCTGTTATTTTCCCTAAATTAGATTTTTTTGGGGGGGATGAATACCAGAAAAGGGCTTGGTAATTTGTAAAGCGTAAAGCAAGTGTTTTTTACCGCCTGCTTATCTTCTTTGGTTCATCACTCTGTAACCTTGAGATAAAGATGCGAATGACACTGGATGCCGTTGCGGCGCAATTAATCACATGAGTGCACATACACATACAAAGACTCAAGCACGCGCATGCATTAATGTGTGCATCCATGCATGCACGCGCACACACATACACAACTACACACAATTTCCTGACGTGAAATCTCAGAGGGACATTTAGTTTTGCGTCAACAGATTATGACACACCATCACTGCATATATTGCAATCTTGTGATGAAATGTTTATTCATGAACTTGACCATAAAGGCACATTCACATGTAAACACACACACACACACACACACACACACACATACATTTTTTCCATCACCATCTGCATCACATACCACAGCACTGCCACCTAATCACCAGGAGTCAGCTCCCACAGGGGAAATAATTATATTGTCAGCTCTCTGTCACTGTAACAGATCTACCAACAACAAAACACTGGAATACTAACCAGGACGCATCAGAGTCACTCCTCAGCCCATAACAAGATTGCTGCAACATCTCCAATATCATAGCTCGTGCCATTTATATTAGCCAAGGAGTGATGGCTCCAGCAATGCAGAGGTGTCTGTTTGTGTGTCTATTCACTCCTGTATATTTCAGGGGAAGCCGCATATCCATTTTTAAGGATGTAACTTGTGATGAGCATCAGCGTAATTTAATGATGTATTTTAATGACAGCTGGTGTAATTTGTATTCATGTTAACAGTGCTTTGCACCGATGCTCTGGCTGATTTAATGATGCTGCATAGGTTTCAGTGAGAGCTTTCGAGGGGGAATAGTTGGCTGTAGCGGGGATATTTGCGAGGAGAGAGCAGAGTCAGTATGTGTTGATTGAGCTGGCCATGGCATGCAGCCTCTCTGCCTCTTCACTTGCCGCCCACTCTCCCATTAAAACAGCACTCAATCACTTTCACTCAACAACTGAACTCCACCTGAAGCTCATTTGGCTATCTCATGCCTCTTTCTTATTCCCGCAGCAGGATTTCCTGTCTCCCTCTCTCCCTTTACCGTTACCCTTTCTGCTTTTGTTTTCTTATTTTGTAGCCCGATTTTTTCAATCGGTGCCAATTACAGCATGTTCGTGTGTGTGTGAGTGTGAGTGTGTTCGTATGTGGGAGGTAACACCGACTATTCGGAGGAGGAGATGTACAAATTTAAACCATAGACAATTTAGTTCGTGAGCGATTTGGGAAGATACTGTTGCAGTGCTCCCACACAGGTGAAACTAGCCC
This sequence comes from Nannoperca australis, assembly GCA_036023655.1. NCBI lineage: Eukaryota > Metazoa > Chordata > Actinopteri > Centrarchiformes > Percichthyidae > Nannoperca > Nannoperca australis. The sequence continues at coordinate 15,256 of JAVQJD010084808.1, read as the reverse complement.
CATTTTTAACACAGTATGTTAAAGCTGTTCATTGACACATTGGCATCTGGTTGACACTGCTGACTAAATATGGTACGCAGCAATGTGTCTGTATTTAAAGGTATCCTTCTGAGTTTGTTTTCTGCCTAAAAAACCATATAAAACACGCTAAATCGCTAAACCGTTTTTAATGCTAATGTTATTGTTAATATGTGTTGTTTACATCAGCTTAAGGTCTCCTTTTTGTTTAGTTTTTTTATCAATGCATAACGGTGCATTACCCCCTTTTACATTGATGAGAAATGTGTACCATGGTCCTGTGTCCCGTGCCGGTGGCTTGCACGTGTGTTCTCATATGCTTTAAGTGTTGAAGCTGCAGAAAATGATGCAGCTCCTAATTCTGACCGAAATAATGAAAGATCAACACACAGCAGGAACACTAAGACAGAACACGACAAAGACGATAATAGGATTCAAATTGCAGGAGCATGCGGAAATGTTGCCTTGGTAAATACTGTGAGGCTTTCTACTACACCAGCCCACCTGGGATGCCGCAATATTGAAAAGGTCAACAGTGACTTAAAGAACGAGACAGAATGTGTTTACTTGATTTATCACTGATTTTTCCTGAACCATAATCCAAGTGCTTTTTTTTGCCTAAACCTGACCACACGCATGACTCAGGATGTGAACTCTGTCACAGTCCTGCCCTGCATGCACCTGTTACCCACCCCGATCACCTTTCAACTTCCCTTAAAACTAGAGTGCAGGACTTCTCCGTATAAATGAACGTCTGTTACATTCAAGCTGCTGCCAGATGAGTTCACACAGTGCTGATCACCGTCTGGTCAACCCCTCTGTGTTTCACAGTGTGTGTGGTGAAATTCCCCGGCTGGACCACAGGTAGTAAAACCAGAGTCCTGCAGAGAGAGATCCAAATGCTCGATGGACACATGATTCATGTAGACTTCAGATAGTTCTCTCTACATTGCTCTGGTTTATCAGAGCTGAGGGAAGCAACTATAGTGACGGAGTAGCTACAGCGACTTGGAGTATAGAAGAAAAACCTATGAAGCTCCAAAAAAGTTTCTTATGCTCCAGGTTAAAAAATAAAAATCCAGCTTTAAATATGGTTCAATATTGTGGAGAGTTAGGGTTTTCTATTACACGAACTCAGTGTAATCCATAAATGTTACACTTCCACCGTTGCCAGGGAGCATAATCCAGGATGCAATTATGTTTCCCCTTAAAGTCTAATTGGCAAAATACATTAGTAGGATATAAACATCATTTCTAGGAGACAGAATTGCTTATAGAGTTAGACTGCATTTTTTTGTCCTAGGGATTTGACTTGTATGGGCGGCTGTGGCTCAGGAGGTCGAGTGGGTAGTCTGCCAAACCCAAGGTTGGCCACGTCGATCCCCGGCTCCTCCAGTCCACACGTCGAAGTGTCCTTGGGCAAGACACTGAACCCTGAGTTGCTCCCGATGGAGGCCAGAATAGCAGCTCGGTCGTCATTGGTGTGTGAATGTGTGTGTGAATGTGTGAATGAGATAAATCTGTAAAGCGATTTGGGAGCCGTTAAGTATTAAAAGCGCTGTATAAGTGAAGTCTTCTTAACCTAGCTTACCCTCTGAAAAACTGGGATATTCTTCTCCTTCAGAAGAGTTTTATAAGACAGAGAAGTGCACTAACAAGCCACACCACAATCTAAGTCATCAAGACATGAGCATATCAATATTATAAGGACATTTCATGGATATAAGGGTGTGGAAGCATCCTGTTTTCTTTCCTTGGACTTTATTGAATAGTAATCATTAACAACAAAATGTTGACTCCATTTTTACGATGCTGGTACATTTATATACATAATCCATTTAATTCTTTTGTATCTTTTGCACTTTTCACATTTTCACATGTACATTTCTTTTCCCTCCCCTCTACGCTCTCTCTGTTTTATATCCACTTTTCCTTAATTCCCCCTCTGTGTGTCTACTCCTCCCTCCTCTGAAATAGTTAATCATGGGGCTCATATCCAAGAATATTACAACCATGTTCAATATGCTTCGGCTCACATAACTTTATGTCCAACAAGGACCAAATGAGCGAACTGAGTGAATCTAGCGAACAATTTGTCCTTTTGGCGCAGCACGTATAATCTTTATTAGATTGAGCCGTAACATGGTATTGGCAGCAATTAGGCCCTGGAAGGAGGCACTGCTGCAGAGGTTAATAACTGCAGTGTGTCTGCGTGAAGCTCTGTTATGATAGAAAGGTTAGCTGTATTAGTAACAGTGGCGATGGGCCAAGAGAGAATCAGGGCTGCAAGGCCAAGCTGAGTGCTGGGTATTCACACTGGAGACTCAGGGTGAGAATGTTCTCTTCCCGCTGAGACAAATCACTGTAGGTGTCTGGCCTATGTTCTGTCCATAACAGGCTGGTCTGCAACACTCACAGAGCAAAGTATGTATGTGGCTGGTTTAGAGAGAAACTTTTAGTATAGGTGACTGCACAAAAGCTATTTTTTGATCTTGAACGTTATACCTCTAAAAATGGATAGCTACATTTTGTACTTACTGTTCTCTGGAAAGTATTTTCTGGCCCATAAGAGGTGAAAGCAGATATAACGGAACAAAAGGGGAACTTAAAAAGTCCCACAAGATGTAAAATAAGACCATTATGTTACAGTTATCTAAGCTGACGCAATCACACATAAAAGACACCATAAGTTCTGAAATCTGGGTTATCAATAGAGACCCAAGACTTTATACTTTACATAGTAAACAATTAGAGTAGTAGCTGTGTCAAAGTCAAAAACTATGACTATAGGTTAGTTTGTGAACGAAGTTATGGAAAAAAATCCACTTTGGCAAATATTAAAGTTAAACAATAAGTGTAACGGTCATCAGGCACATGGTCTACAGTAAAAATATACGTATGCAAATGTCTTCTACATTACCCACAATGCAAGCCAGAGATTTGGTTGTGTTATGCTACTGTAGCAGCTAATGTAGCCTCGAGCCTCTAGCCTTAATCAGAGATGAGGAGCGAGCTGCAGAGGTCTGGTAAGCTCACTTCTCTCTAACTCCACACTCCCAGATTTCTTTCCTTTTCAAACTTGTAGTCTTCAGCCCCAATCGACGGCAACTCAAGAGACATCACTTGATGCAATGTATTTTATTTTATTTTACACAGCTCCCCCTGGAGCTACAAAAGGCTTTACACAACTTTTCTCCCATATGTGGTAGTACTCCGCAAGACCTGTAAACATACTTTGATGTTTAAAATCGGTGGAGTTCCCCTTTAAGTTCAATGGTAAAGGTCTCCCTTTACTTCAAGGACAAAATAGACAGAGTGATTTACTTCATTCATCCCTTTCTTGCTTTCCTGACTGCACTTTACCCCTTCCTTTTACACCTTTCCTCATTTCCATTTCTAAAAAACACTGAGGGTTACAGACATTTGCTTATGTTCTGGTGAAATCCCACAAATGCATGTATTTGTATGTTTATTTTATGTCAACAGTATCCCATTGTTATTATTATCATTATTATGAATTACTATTTGTAACCTTTGTGCAGCAGCTACTGCCAAACATGGTAACATCAATCTAAAAATAAAATTATATAAATGGTAAAAATATACATAATCAGATCTGAAGACACTTTGTGCTAAATAGATGTAAATAGATTTCATTGATATAATAAATTGCAACATTTGTATCATCCTCATACTTGTCCTCTGTGTTGAATTCCTTGGCAATTTAAGTTTTTTCACTTCTAGTAATATTTACTTTACTACAATCTTACATTTCATATTCTGCAGTTGTTTCTCACAAGAAAGGGATTTGAGTTGTTTCAAGATTTTGTTGGAACCCAGTCACAGCATTTTCCCACTGTATTGTATTCCATGTAAAGCACGTTGGACAAATCCCTCCAGATGAGTTTTTCTGCAGAGAAAATATAGTTATGTTTGAAATGTCTTCACTGTCAGTCTCTACTCTATACCATATACAACCTAAATCATTAATACCAGGAACATACAATACAAATATGACACATATGTGGGCTACATGGTTCAGTTATATGCACCAGTCTTGCTTCAACTTGCCACAAATTAGTTAGCTAAAGTTAAAGAAAAGGCAACATTTGCACAATCACAGTGCTGGCTTTATACAGAAACAACAAACAGATCAACAACCTTTCTGTCATTTACACAGTACAGGTATTCCAGCAGGCAAAATAAATGTTTATGTGCGAGACAATCTTCATATTTCTGTAAACCAAAGTCTTTTGGGTTCATCCTCTGGGGCTCAGGATAACTGTACCAAATTTCCATCATCCATTAGCTGAGATGTCTTAGATGTAGTTAAAGACCTTAGTTGAAGTTGAAGTTGAAGGCTGGCAACACATATTCTCCAAGTGAATTTCATTTAATTAACAGTTACATCCCCTCGAGATGTTGTAGTTGCATTGGTGTGTAAATTAACAGAGCGTGAAGGTGCACGAAACAAACATGACACGAAGTCACAAAACATCTCCATCAACACTTTAACTCTGCGACAAAAAGCAGACAAGCCGCCCCATACAGTGAACGCACATGCACGCAAGCACACTCTCTGCTTTAGTTCATAAACCCTTTGCCAGAGTCACGGCGAGACGAGACTTAAGTTCTGAGAGATACGGAGACATGCACCGTGACTGTCAGCCTCGGATGCAAATAGACGCTTGGTAACAGTGCCGGAGACATCTACCTGCCACTGCTGAGGCCATTTGAAGTTGGAGCGTTATTGCCAAAGATGAGATCAAAGGCAAGCTGCCAGGATGGCTCTATCTCTCTGTCTGTCTCTCTTTCACTGTCTCTCCCTCTCTCACACACAGTCACAGACTACGGGTGCACGTACATCGATTGAAAAGAATTAAAAAATGGGAAGCGCACACTAGAGCGAGAGACACCAAGACGGAGCAGTAGAGACAGAGAGAGAGAGAGAGAGAAGCTGATGCCTCTAGTAATTCTGTTGACATTGTCTTTCTTCATCTGCTTGGTTGTTTGCATATTTATTTTGTCTGACTTGAATAAATATCTTCTTTAGCCTGCCACAAAAAGTGAAAGGAAGTGGGTGATGGGATCTTTAATCCTTATTTTACCCCATCTACTCTGTCTATCATTCCTCTCTTTCACTGGCTGGCCTCTTACCTCTTTTAATTGGGAGCCTCTTATACGTAAGACCACATTTAAATCCTCCCATTTCCTTCTTGTTCCCTCACCCTCTCTCGTTTCCACCCATGCGTAATTTACACTCTAGTGCCTTTTAACTGGTGTTGCCATGGTGGTAGAAAAATGGTCCACCAACAACTAGGTTGTTTATTTGGTGTGTATATATTTGCACATACTTCTATGTGTGTACAGTATGTGACTCATGTCCAGAAATTCAACTGAATAAAGAGATTCATCTATCTTCATCATCTAACAAGAAATATGAATAGTTGGATTCCTTTTAAAGCTGCACATAACAATATTTGTATATGTGCAAGGCTTGTACTGATGAAACCACACAGAATAATCCTGACTTTTCGCTTGATTTTTCAGCCTACAACTGTACTGTTCTGTTTTACTCTCACCGCTCTCATCAACCCTGTTTCTAGGCAGCTATTTTCAGCAGGAGACAAAAAAGCAGAGAAACACACTATATGCTACCTGCCCTGTACAGAAATGCTGACATACAAAGTTAGCAACTAGCTGGTGAACAAAATGGAGAATTCAGCTGCCAAAGAGCCGTATATTTCTTTCAGAAATTGGTGGAGACCAGACCAGAGTTAAAAGGAGAGTGAATATTGGAATTGCATTTGTCGAGTGGCTAAAAACACAACACCGTATGAATGCTAATATTTCTCTGTGTCCGGTGGATGTGTAAATTGGCAGTTTTTTTGCTGACACGTTCACCATATCAACTGAAAATAGTGTAATTGTAACTTTATATTGTAAATAACATGTCATATAACGACTGACAACTAGTTTGGGTGGGTGTATGGGCGGGACCTCCACTGCAGATCACCACTGTGCAGGCTCTGACTCCAAATGAATTTACCAGTGCCAGATGGCAGCACCCAATATCTCGGATATTTTAGCTTAAGTTTTGTACAGTGGGAGGAAGTGGAAGTGTTGGACGAAAGCCCGCCTAACTGGAGCTTAAGTTAAAGTTAAGTTACAACTATTTTGTCAAACTACAATTAAGCTGCACAAATGTCTTTTTAGGAAAAAAAATGACGTACTCCTCCATCTCGGGGAGTGTTTTTGTCTTGTGTCGCATTTTTAATAAGACATATCTGTCTTGTCTAGTTACTGCGCCACACATGTTGCCACCAGTGAAAACATCACCCCTTCTACACTGCGCCTCTGGGGTACTCTTGTCTGTTCTGATTGGCCTGATGAGAGACTGGGCCAGTATCTCAGGTATCTAAGACACATACACACACACACACACACACACACACACTGTCTGGAAGGAGGAAGCCACTGAGGAGGTCAAGTGTTGTGGGAAGTCCAGTTCTTAATGACTATAAGGAGGTCAGAAAGTAGCAAGACACAGAGGAAAGACCAATAAAGAACATGAAGGAGAAATATGGAAAGAAGCTCAGTGATAGAAAATGGACAGGAAATACTGTGAAAAGAGAAGTGTGGTTGGAGATGCATGTGCGGTTCAGTGTTTATGCTGCACCCATCCATCTCTCTCCCCTTGTCTCTCTCTCACCTCCCTGCCTTCCAAATCCAGACTGTCCCCAATGTGGACGTCTACCACAATGAAAAAGGATGTGTTGTGTATATGTATGTGTGTGTGTGTGTGTGTGTGTGCGCGCGTGCACACGCATGTGTGTGACGTGTGTGGTAATGAATAAGGATGTGCTGTGTGTGGAGCTGGTCGTTAATCACTGGCAGTGCTGGCAGCTAACAGATAAGCAGATTGATCCAAGGCCACCGAGGGAACGCCGCCTGGCACTGGCCCATTCATCACACACACGCACACACACACACACATATATATACATGCACATACTGTACACAAAGGCTGTGAGAAGGCTGGCCAAAGTGTTTGAGCTCAGGATCATCTCTGACCATTCATGTTAACATCTGTGAGAGTATCTGTACTCTCACAGAGCTAAGAAGAAAGAACAGAGAGAGAAAGAGAGAGCTGCACGGTCCTGACAACATCTGAAACGGCTCCGTGACTGCTCACCTGTAAATCCCAAACTGGCATTTGTTACTGTCTCAAAACACACACACACACACAAATACATACAAACACGCACTCTCATACACACATAGAGAAAGATAAGGGTCCGCGCATTGGCCATCCAGAAATCCCACGGGGGACACAGAGGCTTGGGAGCTGGGGGGAGAACAGATGGATGGACGGATGGATGGATGGATGGATGGTAGGAGCGAAGATATGATGACAGGATGACAAAACAGAGTTAAGGACACGCTCTAATACTATGTGACAGCTCAGCAGGCCCACCAGGGAGCCAGGAGGAAGATAGCTGGGAAAACAGGGAGAAGAAAGCCGGAGAGGAAGCAAGAGGTCAAACATCTGTGGTGTCTCTTTTCAATGGCTTCCATCACAGGGTCAGTGGTGGGAAGACAGACAGTGAGAATCAGGGATACAGAAGAAGAGTCAACCAGGCAAAACTCACTTTACATATGTTTTTTTTTTACACTATTTTTACTTACACTATTTTAAACGTCGTTTTAACGCTGCAATAAATGTTTTGGCTACTTGGAGGCAGCAGCACAAGCTATAAACCCAACATTGACATCTTATCATCTTATAACGCCGATATGGTGAAGAGGTTAATGTTTTCTGCTTCTGCAGTGTAATAATCACTGGTGTAGTGCAGGGTATGCTGATATTTCATGGATACCTACTTATTTATCAGTCCACATTGCATATACCCACTTCTAAATGCCCTCTGTAAGCCAATTTCTTTTCTTCCTAGGATAGTGACCCACCCTACTCTGTCTCTGATTGGCTTGTAGTTATTGCCTTTGTTGGTTGTTTTGGTTATGTTTAGGCATAAGAATATCAGGGTATCAGAGGCAGAGTAGGCTGGTCATTCCTTCACCATCCTAGGAAAGAAATGATCATCTGCGGCATAAATTGCAAGGTGAGAGAATAGTTGATCACTTTTCATGTGTGGATGGACTAAGGAAAAAGAAATAGTTTACTCAAAATGCACAATTATGTAGTTGTCTCACATATAGTCTGTGGGCTGTATTGATTGCAAAATCTGCACCTCTTCTGGCTACTTATAATTTTATGATGACCCTTACTCCCTGAAGTCAAGCAGCAGGAGTTAAGTGACAATGTGCAAATACTAGCCCTAACTAAATATGCAAGAGTAGTCTTACATGTCACTTTTTATAACACAGGGAATTTATCCTTTGTCGGATGGGCTAAATTAAGAGCGTACCCATGTGTCCAGGTACCACAGGTATTTCCATGCTACAGTAACTGCCATGTGACATGTTTGATTAAAATATAGTTAAATGTTACCTGCTAAGGGTAGCTAGTAGCATAGAGACTATAGAAATTGTTTAGATTGTTTGTACGGACACTTCCAAAGTTATTTCCCCTATATGCTCTGGTATATCACCATATGTGGTTTTCAGCTAGCTAACAAATTGTTGGCACATTTCTGAGCCTTCTTTCTGAAGTGGGTAACAGCAGAAAGAGGCTGTGAGTGAGGCTCTAATGACCTGAAAAGAGGGACATTTTTATTAAAACGACAATGAGCCATTAGTCTTATTCAATTTTCTCATCCTTCCGCTGTCACTTAGTGTTTTCTTGAGAGTGGCAGAGGTGAGTCAGGTCAAATGTTTCAAAAGCGTCAGGCTACGAGTCTAATGCATTTTCAGATGTTATCACCTGACTGTGTGTAACCAAGAAAGATCAAAAGCATCACTGCAAAGGCTAAATGCTGAATGGAATATAGCTTCATCAGGCAAAAAACATCACAATCATTAATCAATCAAAGGCATCATTTGCAGATAGTATATAATCGAATGTCTGGTGGTGAGACAGCTGATGTGAGGCTGTGGGAATGCGTTTTTTTTCAGAATTTCAAAAGGTCAAAAATCAAAGTTGCACACTGGCTATGAATGATATTTTTAGTTTTTTTTGTTTCTCAGTATAAAATCTATAAAAGTATAAAATCTCTTCACCTCTTAGGGTCTTGTATGGTAAGCAGGTATAACACCTAAGAGGTCAAGGGATCTCTCTATTAAACATATGTTCCTTGTTTTCTAGGCCTGATAATACTCTGTGAAGGTATAAGGTAAATACGCATCTTACAGCTGTTAACTTCAAGCTTGGACTATTTGTTGTGAGCACAGAAATATTGAGAAACACCTTCTGTCTCAAACAGGTACAGAATTTAGATTCATTCAGTGTCCTTTCAACTGTATATTTTTGGTTGACTTCCTATCTTTCTGCTGAGGCATTAGCTTTAACATTCACTTCAGTAAGTTCTTTAACATAATGGTGCATGAGGTTGCCTTAGCAATATCTTCTGGCAACCTTTATTAGACGAGAGCATGAAGTTCAGCCAATTTAAATCTGACAATTATGATTAATGTCATAGCAAAAATAAGTTTGATACCAAAACAGAATGTATCATTTCCATTCCATTGCTGCTGTTAATTAATGTTGTTTTTCGCATTAAAATTACAATTACTTTTTTGAAAAGAAAAAAACGAATACATGATTTAAAAAAACTGCTCCAGGAAGCAGGAAGTTGAAGATTTGGATATCCTCACAACATCCATGTCACAGTCTGTCCAACTGTTGCAGCACCTTAGAGGGACTATTCTGGAAAATAGCCTCACTCTGTGTTTGAGGCCATTTCCATGATCAAACACTGGACACTATGAATCTTTTAACTTTATATTTATGTATATAAACAGTCAGAAATCCTTCATATTTCTGTGTGAAATGTGTGTGTACAAGTGTGGGCTCTGTACTGTATTTCTTGAGTGGCATATTTCTTCTATATTGTATTGGAGGGCTCAGCATATTACAGGACTTTAGGCACACAACGAAAAGAGCTTACAAACGAATTTGAGTGCAGGTGGACATGCCTTACATATTCATCATGTAGTGTGTATTTTCTCCATTTATGTCTACACTTAACTCCAGGGCTGGAATGGGTGCAGTAGCATTGCACACGTAGGAACAAATTAAGAAATGTACAGCACTATACTTTGTGATAAGACACCGCCTGCAAGGTATGCACTCGAGGTGATGAATATGTAAATCAAAGCAATATGTCATGTGCTCTTACTACTGACCTAAATCCAGGTCTAAGTTGGTTTCTATAACAAAGTCAGAATCTCTTTTAAACATTTTATGCTTGATGCATTTTCCACCAAAAGCCATCATTCTTCACCTTTATCAGTTGCCACCAAGAGCGCGTTATCAAATAAACAGCCATAAACAAGAAGTAGCAGTGTGAGCTGTCTTTCCTTTATACAGGCCTTTCTTCCCACAGTTTCAGTGAAAAACCATCCACCAACTTCACCACCAGCTTATAGCTAATTCTGCATGAGCTAACCGGGAGTTTTTTTGTCTTGGGATGATGAACATTACTTTTTTTCTGTCCCGTTTGGATTTTTAGGCTTGTGTCCAACACATTAAGCAACAAGAGCTTTTTATAATAAGAAAGCGATGAGAGAAAAATGTAATGTTGCCTTTTTGGTGCAGTTGTTTGGCAACAAACCAATTAGATTTTGCTGCAGTTCAGAAAATTGTAATGCTCATTTTATGGTCTACCTACTTTAAACATTGATTCCCTGTACACTTTTATAAAGTGTATGTATTTTAGGAAAAGGCCAAGATGGAATTTATTGTACTTCTGCGTGTTGATCTTATGAGCTGCCATGCGAAACAACCCTTCCACATTGTTGAAATTGTTTTGATAAATTCCGTTAGTGAAAGACTTTTTCATTGACTTGTGGGATATGATTACTTAAAGACTCACTTTAAAATACTCTGACACAATAAAAAAAGATTAGTGTGTTTTTTAAGATATTTGTCCGTCCAGGCTTCTTGAGGGTTTGTACTCTTGTGTACTGGCCTGTTCTAAAGACATTCCATTGCTAGGCCATGTTAATCCTAAATAAAATACCCTTTCTAAGATTTGCTTTTATTAGTATTACCCTGTGAAATAAGTATCCCAAAACTTGCCAAAAAGCAAGAGCAGCACTGAAGCCCACTACTGAATAGTATTGTTAAAACTTGCTGAGAGCACAGAACAAATTCAGATTACAAGCCAGCTTTCCATCCAAATCTAGCTCAAACTTTTGACAAATTAAAAAGAAAATGCAAATGAATGTGCATTTCAGTCCACTACCGTTATGCGAATATTAGGTCTCTGGTGCAACAAGATATACATCGTTAAACCATTGCAGAAAAAGAGGCCGCAGAGAGATAGTGTTGTTAAAAGAGTGCCAGTCAAACCTCAAGCGGACAAAAAGATGTGGAAAATATACATTTCTATTTTTTTATATATTAATTCTAGGAAGGTTAGAGTGTCCTCATCAGTCAACACAAATGTGATGTTTTTGTCTGCCGCTATTTTTCATTTCTTCCATGGAGCAGAAGATTCAGTGGATGTTTAAGTCACATGCTTCATGTACATCAGGTCTGTTTCTACAGAACCTTTTAATGCTTAGATTGTACTTGCCACTAAAGCAGGTGCACTCACAGTTGCTGTGGTTGTTTACTGGAAGATGAACAAGAGGTCAGTGGTAGGTAGAAATATCTTAAAATGTGCTGAAAAAATATGAGTTCAAGTTTCTCAACCTGACCTGATGCTGTACCTTTAGGATGCTTTCTTTAAGACCACTACAAAGACTTGCTGTGTGAATACTGAAGAAGTATCACATGCCCTTACAAATACACTCGAGTCTTCCAGACATATGGTCATGAGCTTGAGGCAGATTTTAAAGCCTTATACAAACCACGTATCTATCTCCTCAGTTATTTTTCAGATTTCTGTTTTCTCTTTTCTTTGTGTCCCTGATTCTTTCATCTCCCCGGCATCAACATTTACCAGTCCATTTTGTGTCAAGCAGTGAGTATCTGTGGAAAAAATGGTGAGAGGAGGCTTATGAAAATAAAAGAAATATGCTTACAACCTGAACTTGCTTTATTGAAGGATAATACATGAGAATACGTAATGCTTCTGAATCATCACTGTGTCCTACTGTTATTTGCCTCTGTTTTAAAGCTTGTGACAACCAAAATATGATTTTTATCCTCTTTCAGTGTTCTGTGTTAGCAACCTTCTTCCTTGCTTGCTTTCTTTCCCCTCTCCACTCCTGTTTTTCAGTATTTCTCTGCAACCCTCTAGGGTGCAATTTGATGTGGAGATTGGGAACTGCTCTATCAGCGAAACACAAAACTGACATTATCAAAAACTCATCTTGTCCATGACATTGCTCTCTTAACGCTGGCAAGTCCCATAAAAATTAACAACCAAAAGCACTGCACACTTATTGATCAAGGCCTCTTTTCTCAAAAGGCGCCACATATTCACCTTGGACCATTGCCTTAGAGTACAATGCAACTGAGATCATATTATGCGGTGAAATGCGTTGGGGAATATCAGGCTAGTCCACTGCAGACTCTCAAGCCTTTTTCCCCAATAGTGGTTACTCATCTGCCACCAAAGCTTCAAAGTAGATTCTGCCTTCAGGTGAAGGGATCACACAATCTCACTAACTGCTTTTCAGATGGCTGTTGATTGAAAACTAGTTTTTCAGCAGTGTTGTAATTGTGTCTGCAACTCTTTACAGTATGCTGAAGACTTACATTTTCTGCTCAGAAGGCATCCAAGCCCAACACTGCGTGTTTGTGATACTGAAGAAGAGCTACATGACGTTGCTAGCATGCCAACTTGAAGGAACTGTTTATTTTATTGTGCTTATTTGCTGTATTGACGAAAGTAATACGAGAAGATCAGTACCACCCTCATGTCTGTATGGTAAATGATGATCTATCTATCTATTTAGATGAACGTAACGCAAATATACGATTGGAAAAATTTTATTAGATAAATATCTGAATGAAGGGCTCGATTTAGTGCAGGATGTATACAGAAGGACAGTGCATCATGATTACCGTACATGAGTGGCTGTTAGACTGGATGTGCAAATAGATAGTGGGAGTTGTGGAGATAAGGAGAGATGAGAAACCCCCATTTGAGCAAACCATGAGCTGTAATGATTCAGCATGAACGCCGGGGTTCTCTTCCATTATTCATTCTGCCCTCCCCTCTTCCACTTTTCCATCTCCCTCTCGTCACACATTGCTATCTTCCCATATACCTTTCTGTCATCAGTGTGTTAGAGAGAACAGAGGAAATGGAGAAGTGTTTCACAGTAACTTTAGTTTGAGTCAAAAGTCTGGCAGCACTCTGTCTATCTATCTATCTATCTATCTATCTATCTATCTATCTATCTATCTATCTATCTATCTATCTATCTATCTTTCTATCTATCTATTTCTGCATGCCTGCAGTGTACGTGAGTGCTTTCCTGCTGTTGTGAGTGGACTGCTGGCGTTGTACAGCACGCCCACAGTGGGAAAACTGCGTTTGATGTTTATCATGGGCCAGATGAAATTTACAGGCCAAAATGAATTAGTAAACCAAATTATTGGACTGGCTAAAAAATCAGCGGTGCCTTGTTTTCTGAACATTTCGTGAGCCAGTGAGAGTTAACAAGCCTCCCCGTGTTGTTTGCCTCTGCAACGTCTCACATTGATGAAAATGTCTTGACGCACTTCTGCAAGTCCACGTCAAGCAAAGTCTTAACGTGCTGTTGCACTTCACAGCCGAGCCCCCGTGGGGTTGAGTTCCTGATGCATTAAAGGATCCACATTAGAATTTGAAACCCAATTTAGATAAATCATACAACAGAGCTGTCAAGCACCATCTGCAAAGCAACACATGCTCCTCTGGCGACCATGAGCATTAAAAGAAAGCTTAAAAAAGATGACAAAAGAGAACGTGTAATTAACGTGTGGGTTCTCTGAATACAACATCAGATCAAGATCAAAGGTGTGCTGAGATTATTGTGTCTTCAGATGTATTCTAGGGCTTGAGGAACGTATTCCCTTGTATATGACCTCATGTTAATTCCTAAGGGTTGGAGGTAGGAGGCTCATGGGTTTAGATCCAGAATTACAGGCACATGAGCACAAAGGGAGCCAGGGTCAGAGGAGAGAACCCCTGATGATCACAGGAGGGCGGTGTGGTGGATTAGAGGCCAATAAAACCAACACAGAGACTTCTTAATAATAGAACGAATGTATATACAGGCTGAGTAGAGATGGCCTCAAAGATATACGGTACACTTTCAACGGAATAAAAAGAATGTACAATCTCAAATCCAAGCAATTAATTATTCATGCATCGGTAATCCCAAAAGGTTTACCTTCTGTGGCTATAACCACTGCTTTGTATTTAGTGCAAGGTACCAATTCCCTTAGGTTTCAATATTCCCAACTTATTCCACACCAAGCAGGAGATCACTAAGGATTTAAACTTTAGCTTTAAGCACAATCAGCAGAGAGGAATCCTCGGGCCTCACAGTCCATATTGCTGTGATATCAGCACATGAAGAGAATACTCATGTAACAGGTGCGTGATCAGACTCAAATGAGTCAGAAATGATGAAATACCGGGCTAACAGATGGGTGACAAATTATGTTAAAAAACACAACAACATGAAGTATCTTAGCAATGTGTTGGGTCACCACAAGCCTCAAGAACGATGTTGTCCTCCCAAGAAAAATGACAATTGCAGTCAAAAATGACAAGTCCAGTGGCTCTAGTAATTAGGACCCTTGTCCATCGAGAGCAAAGGAGGAAGTAGTGTGGTGTTATTATAGAGCCGTAGGCAGGATGTCCGAGATAATGGATGGGTCAACAAAAAGTTAGAGTTTCATACAGAAGACCTGTATTTGTTTCTGTTTTCTACCAACAGTCACTGTTGACTTTATTTCATCATGACGGTGCTGGTTCCATAACCAGTAAACTTAATGTAATTTTAACCCACACCGTGATCATTTATGCCTAAACCTCAGATCAGATAAAGCTTATATATATATATACACTACCGTTCAAAAGTTTGGGGTCACATTGAAATGTCCTTATTTTTGAAGGAAAAGCACTGTACTTTTCAATGAAGATGACTTTAAACTAGTCTTAACTTTAAA
>JAVQJD010084800.1:0-16523 GCA_036023655.1 Nannoperca australis | reverse complement strand
CCCCCCCCCCCCCCCCCCCCCCCCCCCCCCCCCCCCCCCCCCCCCCCCCCCCCCCCCCCCCCCCCCCCCCCCCCCCCCCCCCCCCCCCCCCCCCATAGAAAGTGTCGTGATAAGCTTTGAACTATAGTGGAAAGAGCTGGTGTTGAATGAACACAGACCACTAACTGACTCCCAACACCCCGAGCCATGAACGAGTGAAAATGTGCAGTGCTAATCAGGAGAAAATAAACAGAGCAGCACCCCCGGGCATCATGGTAACAAGAGGAGTGACTGCGGGATGATGAGGCCTAGAATTCATGAGACACAGTCAACCCATACTGTTGTCAGATTTGTTTCCTGAATTATAACATATATCACTAAATCCCCTCAAAATGAGACCAGCTGTATGTAGAAGCAGAAACACAAGTGAGCAGTGATCACTTATATAATTTTGAATTTACCATGGGCTTGTTGGGGGTGTGTCACTGCGACGCAAGCAGAGGTTCACTCACTCAAATGGGCTACTCTGGACTGAAGCCAACAAGGCCTGAGGGAGCCTGCTTACAAATGGTGAACCTCGAATGAGCCAG
Organism: Nannoperca australis; assembly: GCA_036023655.1. Lineage (NCBI taxonomy): Eukaryota > Metazoa > Chordata > Actinopteri > Centrarchiformes > Percichthyidae > Nannoperca > Nannoperca australis. The sequence goes on along the minus strand of JAVQJD010084800.1, from coordinate 15,954 downwards.
CATGCTCTGTCTGGGGGACTCCATCCTAATCTCCAGGATCGGGGGAATTTTCCCATCGAGATGAGAAGCAGATGTCTCTCTGTTTCTGTCTCACTCTTGTGCTGTCGCACCGACTCCGTTTCTGTCTCCCTCCCTCATTCAGTCAAACCTGGCCCTTCGTCCCCCCAGAGACAGGGGAGGAACATGAGCACCATGGGAAGGGTGGCTGTCCCCGAGCTCGATCACATGACGAAGGAGCACTTTTTGTGGGAGGCACTGCATTAGGTACAGAGCTGTGAGCACATGGAGCCGGTCCAAGAGCTCCGAACTTTCTCATGGAAAAACGCAAACAAGATTTGATAAAAACGTCATGTTCTGGCAATTCCCACTTAAGAAGGACAAGTGCTGGCTACATGGCTTTTCTAGGTGGACTGGAGATACTTTGCTATTTTGTTCCCTAGTGTTGATGTAGGGTGTGACCCCTGATCTCTAGGAGGAAGAGGAAACATGGAGATCAGACTGGAGAGGCGGCCCACTCCTCTTCTTCTCATCAAGCCTCTGGAGTTGGTACTTTCACCATAAATCCTCAGTCTCTTAAGCTCCGCCTCATGCACCTGCATCTCTCCCGGGCCGTGGCTTTGGCTTTCCTAGAGCCCAACCCTTTGGCTCCTGTGGCTCAGTTCTGACGTGCATACTCTTGGCTTACAGCGTGAACAGACAGAGACGAACTGTGGGCCAGTCACCGGGTGTTTGGTTGTGGTCTGTAAACAGATCAGCAGGAGGAGGAACAGGAGCTCCCAGTTGAGATGAGACTGACTGACTATCCTAAGGCGGGAGAGCAAAGGAATGAGATATAAGGCTTATATGGATGCCTGTTAAATGTCCAAGTTGCCGTGCCATCATCCAAGATAAGGTTTTTGGTATGAGATTGTTTAGGCAAGTAGGATCCAGGATGACCTAGTGGTTAGAAAGATAACCCCTCAACCAAAGCACCAAGGTTAAAGCACCCAATTTAACATGAATTCTACCTCCTGAAGTGACTTTGAGGAAGATGCCGAATCCTTAATAGCCTCTGCCATGTTGATGTGACTTGATTCCCCTCAGCTGGGGCTGAAGAGTACATGTTTGAAAATGAAAAAGATCTGAGGAGGTATGAAGGTTAAAAGAAGTGAGCTTACCAGACGTTTCTCATCTCTGCTTGAGGCTAGTGGCTCGAGGCTACGTTAGCCACGACTAGCATAACACACTTGAATCTCACAGAACTGTTGGCGGAGTTGCATTTTGGGTAATAAAAGGTTCCAGGTTTTGACAAGGAAGAAGAATGAGTTGAAAAAAACAGACGCTAACTCTTGTTCTGCTGCATTGATTTTGCTACTTTAAAAAAAAGGAACAGAGAATGTATGTGAAGTGAGTTCAATGCTAAATGCTCTTTTAACTTATTGGAACTGTACAGTTCTTGGTGATACTGTGTGACAACAGGTGGATAACAGAAAAAAACCATTACATTAACTTGAGCCCTTGGGGAAAAGTTTAGGAGAGCATTCTCAGTGAACATTTTCAACCGAACAACTTTTTAGAATTAGTGTTTGGAGTTATAATCAAGGGAACATATTTGCAACCCTTAACATCGTCATTGCGCAAAGTGGACCTCGGTTACATTCCATTAAACAGCTTGTAAATACACTACATGTATATCTTCACTAGTCATTAGTCATTCAAATCTCTTTCGAGATACACTTATTTACATTTTTTTAAGTAACAAAATATTGATGTCAATTGAAAATCAAACCAATCAAAAGAAAAATGTTGTGTATAAACTTTACATTGCTGTACCGTGCTATTATGAGCAAAGTAGAACCTCTGAGGCTGAAGCCTGAGTCATGGTTAAAGGTTACTGAGGAAGATTACTGAGTCTGGAAGTGTTAATAAGGCTGTGTTTACATTCTGCGGCTCCATGTGTAAGCAGACCTGAATGACCCGGGATTAAAAGGAGGCTAGTGGTGGCTTGATGGCAGACACACACACACACACACATACACACACACACACACACACACACACACACACACAAACACACACACACACACACACACACACACACACACAGATGACAAAGTGGTGCCTATGAGGATTTAAAGGCTGTGTTTAGGAAGTACTGCCTGCTTTCATATCAGCAGGATTGCTGGAATGGAATGCATGTACACATCAGACACAGAAGTGCTACCTCATTAATTAGACTCATTTGATACATACTGTATAAAACCAAAAATACCCAGATACGAGTAAAAAACACTTACTTTGAAAACTGAACTAAGTAATTTACTTGGTTTAATCAACAAATCAACAAAGCACAAATGCACTGTAGTTGGGTAATCTGCTGTTAAATGCTTGCAGACTAAATATGTAAAATACACATATGTGGTGTTAATTATGTGAACTTGATGGTTATCCCTTATAAATAAGAACTTTTATTTTCTGCAAAGAAACAGTAAGCAGTAGGTCGATTCCCACACCAACAATATGACAATTGATAAAGTGCAGTGGTTTCAGATTACGGATGTCAGGGATATCTGTGATTATTGAGGGCCGTATCTGAAATGTGTCATGGAGTGTCTTTGGGTGGGTGTGACCCTTATTCTCAAGTTGGTGCTACTGTATACCTTCAGAAGAAGCCGTGAGCGACACTCTGGAGCTTTATAGATGGGAAAACCACCTGACAGATAACATTAACTGGATGCGACATAACATCAAACATTAAATCAAGACTTTGACAATCATCAGGTGTCTTTGTGTCAGTGATCAGAGGAAAATCACAGTCTTTTGTTTACACCTCATCCTGTATTCTCCCAACATACAAAAGTAAGCACTTAGTACTGACCTCATCTATCATTTTGACATATTTTGGAAGCAAACAATTGCCACTCTACTCTAATGTTCCACTGTCTAACCTCTGGGGTCCCTCCGCTCGCACTCCACTACACCTGGCTGTAAAGAAACACCAGCCCACAGGCACCTGTGCAGCCAGCACGCTACAGATGGAGAGATTAATCACACAGTGGATGAATGCTCTTGATTTATGGGAAACTGTGACAGTGTGGTCATAACACGCAGACATGTATATGCGGGATGGCCTGGAGACTAAATGGTACTAAATTGGCCATTATTTGGAATTCAACGCTAGGAGTCAAATCAAAGGGGGTTCTCCTGTCTGTTAAGCAGGGAAACAGAGAGGAAAGAGCAGTCCCACATCTACAGCCTTTGATTGTGCATTTACAAGTGCCTCCCCCCACCCACTTGACCTTTTCCCCATGGTTTTCTTCCTCTTCTTATTATTCTTGCTTCTTCCTGAGAGTACAAATTCCCACACAGTGACCAGAATGAATCTAGGTCCTTTCTGTCGTGACTTTGTCCACTTTCACCGCAAAGATACCAAGCAGCTTTATGGCTCTGCCGGGGGCGAGGTTAGAAGGGTAAGGGGCTCGCCATCCCAAGGGATCCCCCCGCCTCACCCCCTATCTTTGTCCCAGTTTTCTCTACAGTCTTCCACATAACAGATAAACTCTGACAAATGGCTTCTGGAAAGTGATTTTTACACACTCACGTGATATCAGCAATTACAGTTGTGCTCCCCTCCTCTCCGCACTCTGCCCCCCGTGTCTCCTGGGAGGGTTCTTATCAATGTGAAGAAGTCACTGAAAGGAAATGCCAACTTAACTTGAGGAGCCTGCACACTGCTGTTCATCTTCTGTCTACAGTGACAAGGGACTTGCAGCAGCAAGGGGGGCCGGCATGTCTCGTAACTATTAGGCAGGGTGCCTTGTGGCAATATGGATGGTGTGTTACAAGATCTGCCTTGTGCACCCTGCTGGGTGCAGGGTCAGATTACAGGGCACAGAGCATGTTAGCAACAGGATTAGGCTGAGCACGCAACCATGGGAAATGTGCTCATGAATCAGCAGACCTTTTTACTCTGGGCAGGAAACACAAATCTGCAGATGTTGAACAGCTGGGAGACATCCGAAACTATCACATGGGAAATAAGAACTCATGAAATATAGTATACGGTTCACACTGCTGAGTTTTACATCTAATAGCCTGTGAGATACTACAGGGTGCTAATGTATGAATCCCCAAACTGTAATGAACTAATTGGATTTCTGAATGGAGAGGCACCATGGAATTGATCTTTACTGTGCCTGCTTCTGAGATATAGTGTTTTTTCTTATGTGGATATTCTAAACGTGAAAAGGCACCATTGACAGTTGATTTATCTCGTGCTGTGGAAAAGCTGAGGAAAGTGGAGCAGAGAAAGAGATGAGAGCACTTTGGAAAAGATGCAGGCAGATAGTAACTAAAATACTACACTCATTGTCTTGTACAAAGCAGATGGTATTGGAGATGATGAGATGCATGCAAGCCAAGAGTGAGCCTCTTGAGATGTAAGTGAAAAACTTAAAATTAACAAGAAATGGTCATTCCCATGAACTGTCTCATGGAGGACGAGACATTATGCAATTTGCTTGTTTTGGTCAGTTTTCTGCATGTTCATTATTGTTACCTTTAATGGCAAGCAGAAAATGGGAAACATTGTACACTGCGCAGCTGAGTATTGGATGTCAGAATCAGAAACATCTGTCGCAGTGCACCACCCACTGTCCTGAAAGTTTGAGAAATTGGGCACACATATAAAACAAGATTTTTGAAAAGACCATCTGCATTCTTTGTTTGTCCAGCTGATGTTATTGTTCTTGTGTTTTTACATCACTGCAAATGCTTGAATGATATATTCACTGTATAATTCTCATAAAGAAAATCATATCACAAGCCTCTGTCTCTTGCACATAAACTATGTGACCTCAATAGTACAATGAATTCAATAGCTCCAAAGCCTTTGAAAGCCAGCAGCTGTGAAGTCAGTCTTATTAGATCAGTGAAGCATTTTTCATAACTCATTTTCAAACATTTCCAATAAAAGGAATAATATATCACATATATAATATAGTTTACAGGGGATCGATGCATAATATGTATCATCACTACATTTTTTACAGAAATAAGAATAAGTCATCAGGGACAGCTGGATTTTCTAGGTTCAGCAGTTTGCAAACTATCTTGTGCTATTCAACAAGGAAAACATTTATAAAATGCAATTAACAAAAAATGTTGTTTAAATATTTCAGAAAATATTTTTTTAGGTAAACATAAAAGATGTTGCTGGAGCCAATGTTATGTTGTCTTTTCTGATTAGAATAGCCTGAAAATAGTATGGCATGGCATAGCTGACCCGAGCAAGCGCCAGAAAATAAATACCAACAGGTCATTTATGAAGATTACTAGTTTGAAGTTCTGATTCATGCCAACCCTCTAAACAACCCTCAACATGACATGCTCATGAAATGCTCATATTCGAATGGAAGCAGGTATTTAAGAGTTAGGGAGAAATTTAAGAAAGTTTAAAGTGATCCCCTGCATATATGTGCTGTGTGTCAAAGTCGAGAGAGAACTGAATGGAGTAAGCTTTTTATAAACTGTGTATAAATAAAATAAATATACTTTAACTTACCATTCAATACAGAAGAGGGAAGGGAAGAACTGTGAGTAATACTGTGTTAAGGGAAAGAAGCCAACGCCAATCAAAGAAAATAGAAAAGAGTAGAAAAAGAGTAGAAGTAGAAAACTAGAAGAAGAAGTGTATTAATGTTTATGTGCACTGACTGCCAGGATATAAATTAGGTCAACAGATGTCATCCGTGATAATGAACATGTATTTACAGTCCAAATGCGTCACACGTGAATCACCAAATGCAATTTGAAAAATTGTGCTTTCTTGGATAATTGCAGCCTCTCATTTGGGTAGATTTTACTCAATCATATAATCTGTCTCAAATGACCCTTTTATACATTTTTGTATTTCTGGGTCACTTGCACAAGCATACAGATATATTACATGCAACTGTCCCTGTCAGTCATAAGTAATATTGGTCATTTGAAACTAATCAATGAGTTCCATATGTGTCATGTTTTATGGACATATTTTATCTCACTAACTACAGAAACTGAGGTTTAGACTAAGTTAGGGTCTGGGAAACTTGGCAAACGCTATAACATCTGAAATTACTCTTAATCTCACTACCCAGAAAGTGGTTGGGAAATGCCGTCCACCTCAGCGCTCAGCCAGTTTATGGTTTTCGTCCTCTCGTGAGGTGCCAGTGCGATGACTTTTGGCACGCTTGCGTAAGGAAGTCTGGTCAATTCACAGTAAACACTGACACTGCAGGCTGAGGATTGCGGAGCAAAGATTTCTTTCTGGGATAACTGAGTCATGAATTTGCTAGTCAGATAAAGGTTCATCTGCCCTTGAACATAAGGTCAAAGTTAATTCAGTCAAATTGAACAGTCAGCTAGTATTATACATTTGCACATCTCTGAGAAAAGGAGGAATACAGTGGACTCCTTAACATGTGATACAAGCTGTGGTGAAATATGCTCATTTAGCACCAGGATTTTACCTTAAATCCAATCTTTAATACTGTATTTTATGTGCCTTTTGTGCTCAGTCTTTATGGCAGTTAAAGCAGCTCCCATCCCAGTTCATAAAATGGAAAAATGAAAGCATTAAATCTAAATCCCCCAAGGGAGGTATAAATAGACAGCCTCTTTGGTCAGACACTGTTGTCTCTGTCTCACAGAGTGTATCTAATCTGAATTAAGTTGTTTTAAAATAATGTTCTTCACTTGGACTTGACTTGCATGTTTTATTCATGCCAAAGGAATATTACTGCTGCATGATAAAGGTATCATATAACACTGTCTGTTACACTATTGGTGCACATGTGATAATAAAAAATCTTCTTTGTGCATTATGCTCTTATTGTGAGGACAAAGTTGTTGTTGTTGTTGTTATTGCAGCGCTGACTATATGCCCACACTGGGAGGTTTCAACATGTTTAGAATGTTGCTGTCAGTGTAGGTTAACACGGGGCCTCAGCACAGCTCGGCCCACTGACATGAGGGTCACACACACCTCTACAGAATATTCTTATTCACAGTGTAAGGAGGAATTGTAACTGAATTGCATGAATTTGTAATGCTCACACTGAACCACAAGATTTAATTGATTCAAAGTTAGAATTTGTAAGACAGTCATTACTTTTTAATGGGAATGCTTCAAACAGAATATGATGATTTAAAATAGGCTTTAATGATATGTTCAAGATTGTGCAATATGAGCATACCAAATTATCATCTAAACAGGAAACTGTAATTACAGCAGCGATAGTCTCAGAACCTCAGCAACTAGGATCAATGCAATCTCAAATTAGCAGCAAATTGTGTGTAAACTCAAAATTTGCGTAGGAAAGTATTTGTTTAGTATTTGTACTTATTCAAAATTTGCATATTCTATGAGAAAATGACAAACATTGAATTCTGCACAAAATATTTTCATGAATAATAATCTCACTCAACAGAGATAAACAATATAATTTGTTATAAAGAGACCACTATTAAATCTTTACAAACGATAGTGGGTATAATAGGATCTGCTGTTGGCCACCAGTTTTAACTGCAGGCAATGCAATTACTCTTGTGTCCCTCTAGAGGGACTTATCTGATTTCCTAACATCAAAACATGGAAAACATCCATCGAAAACATATAGTTAAAAGACAAAATGCAATCTACAAGAAATACATCAAAGCTCAAACAGTAAAACATACACTAGTCAGTGAATATTGCATTAATGTCACTTACATAAGTGAACATTGAATTTAATCTTTCAGATGTCTATGATTAGTGGAAATGAATGCAGAGAAACATCAGACAAACTGGCAGAGTTATCCTTTGATGGTCCTTCTGTAATATGCAGCTCCCAGTTGAGAACATCTACATCATTAAGAATATTCAGTCCAAAATAAGTGCAAAACACACAAAATATCAAGAAGCATTTGCTTTTTCTTAACCTAAAACATTTTTGAGCAAACCCTGGAACCCTTTTCCCACACTACATATTTCATTGCCTACGGGAATGGTGCAATTAGCAGGTTGACCAGAGGGTGGCACTCTGGTAACAGCTGTAAACATTGGTAAACAACATAATAACTTGTCATAGAAAGGGGAGATAAATAAAGCATGAACACTATGCTCACACTATGGAACCAGGATGTGTATAGACATAAGACACTGTGTTCCAGAGCATCATCATGCTTTTACAAAAAATTATGTCAGAGATTAGAGTTTAAAACTTATTTATATCTACTAATTCTACATTCAGCTAGGCAACGTTTTACTGCATAATTTCTGCATTTACAAGACATAATGAAAGCACTTGTACCTGAACAATTATAACAATGTGTATGTTATAACACTTGGATGGCATTTAGTACCCTATATTACACAAACACACATTATTGCAACATGAGAAATGATACATAAGGATCTGTGTCATACAACAGCCATCATCTTACTAATACTGTGCTGCTTGAGAGAAAAAACAATCTCACAAGCTGTTACTCATTAAAGTTAATGAGGTGACACATAATGTAATGGTAATAGCTGCATTTACTCTGCACAGTCCACTTTAATTTTTAATGTTGAACCAAAGTGTTCGTGTTGAACTAGAAGTATAAAAATAACAGCTTGAATTAAAGATTCTTACAGTGTTCAAATTCCTCTGTATGTGCAATTTTCTGACCTTTACTGTTTGTATTGGAATTTTAAAATATACATACGGTGTAGTAAATTTATATGTAATGTTATTCATGTAAATTCAGTTGTAAAGGTGTCAGATTCTCCAGAAATGTCACTATTTGCCGGCCGTCTTGTATCTCAGTACTTAAATGCTTTCTGTAAGGACAGGGACAATAACAAGATGTGAAAGCTATATTTCCCTAAATCGTCAGTAGGCTTCTCTTTTGGTCGCTGTGGCTCAACAAGAGCTAGAACTCAAGTGATAGTTTACACGTTGACTCTCTAAATGTGCAGCATAGCCAGTGTTGGTGAAACACTGCACGTAGCCAAAACAAATGATCTATCAATAACCCCTTCACCAGGGGTCATTGGTCAGTTTCCTCTTTCAGGAAGCTCCATAGGGACTTAGTTATCACCGAGCATTGATTCTGTGTAAACTCTAATTTCTCTGTGGTTTAATCAAGGTAGACCTGAGAAGGAGAGGGGCATTATGGGTGGTGGTCAGGGGTGCATAGGGTCTGAAGGGATGATAATAAATATTTTTTTAGGACTGGAACCTAATAACTCTCAACCCCCCTGACATATGAGAGGTATCAATCTTCCCATCGAACTCTAGGTAAGATAGTGAATAAGCATAATGTAATTTAAGCTGTTGAGATATCTCCATAACACAGAGCAACATACAGTTTTGACCCATCTCTCTCTCTCTCTCTCTCTATATATATATATATATATATATATATATATATATTATTTTTTTTTTTTTTAAGGTATAGTCTACTGACTAGCATTTCCTGACAACACTTATTCCCTTGGTCAGTTTTTCTATGTGTGTGAGGAACCATAAATGAATGAAAGTGTAACGGCTGGAGCTGCTGGGAGAAGATGATTTAGCGCGACACTGGTTCTGACCCACTAGGCCGTGTGTTAAGCCATGCGTCTCCACCACCTCGCGCCAGGGCACCACACACAGGAGACATATCTAACATCAACAATGGCAGCCTCCCACACCACTCTTCATTATAGGACAAATGACAGCAGCGGTGGTACAGACGGCTCTGTGGAGAATATCCAAATCCCTTAATAGATCTCCTAGTCAATACCCATCTCGACCTTGAATTCCCAGTGTCAGCATGCCTCTCTTGTCTCAGAGTTCAACTCCTTTGACTCTGAGAATTGACCCTCCTGGCCGATATCCCCCCTGTATTAGATTGTACTTAATGAGCTGTGGTTGGAAGTAGCTTTAGGCTGAGAGTTTAATGGGACCATTCATCTGACTGTGAGTAGAAGACAGACACCCATGTCTACAGTCAACTCCACTGTAATGGAGCTGATGTAGTGCTGCAGATGGAGGACACTACAGTGTTAACATCACAACATCAACTGACTGTCCACAGTGAGGTCAGCAGTGGTTCAATTGCTGCTGTGTATTGAACTGAGGTTTAAGACCTAATTGATTGTCTGTCGAGTTAGACTCATCTGTTTAACTGCTTCTGGGGCTGAAGTCAGACCCCTTTGTTAGGTGCTTTCTTTCTGTCTTGTCAGTAGGTTGGTTGCTCCACCACTCTCAACAACAGACTGCCAAAAAAAATTGTACAGACATTCAGGGTCCCCAGAGGATAAATCCAAGTGACTTTGTGATTCCATGCCTTTTCATCCAATTCCCTCAGAAATTGTGAAATCCCCTGATCACCCCCGATCTGATTACTATTATATATTGTCATGTTTCTGTCAACACTCCAATGGTGTGAAATAAAAAATTTCTGTAGATATAATCTGTTGAACAGCATCTGGTATAATAAACATCCTGAAATAATCTAAATTCAAAGCAGGTGAGAAGGGAGACAGACCCTCGTCTGGTCAATCAGACTAAATGTGCAGCCTTTGCTCCTCAGTCCCCTCTCACTAGCGGCCTAATCCATCTTCTTGACGGCAGTAAGGAGGGATGAAGCATGTAGAAAAGCTACGCAGAGGGATTTAACTGTGTTACCTTCAGAGGCTATAAATCTCCTAACATCACCTCAGTAGGTGAGATCAAATTAAACATAATCTAGAGAAACACAGCCTTTGTCCACTTACATAAAAACAGATACGTCTTGCAGCATGATAATATGATTAAGCACTGGGCATAGGGATGTAAAGATATCATGGAGAAAAATAGTAATATTTTTTCATTCAATAGATGAATGATATCATCACAGAATAACATTAGTATCTATTCAACTTGTTCTTGACAAACAGTGTGCCCTAATGGACAGAAAACACTTCAACCAATCCTTAATGGACACATTTATACAGTAACAGTCCAAACTTTTGACTGGTACTGTATACTTGAGGAGCTAGAACTTAAAACCCACCATTCAAAAAAGTTTTTTGTTTACTGTTATTTTACACTTACATGCAGAATGATGTGCAGAGTTTGACACCAGAAGGCTGTTGTCACATCCATCTGCTGAAGGGCGAAAGTTTTTCTGCATGTGCTCACCTTAAATCTGACACAAGTGGTCTATTTATACCACAAGTGGTCCCTTGGGCATATTTCACCACAGCTTGTATCACAAGTGCTTGTATCACAAGTGTGATGTGGAAACTAGAAGCCTACAGTGCACATACACTGTGAATGGACTTTTTAGCAAAAAATGTTAAAATGTTAAAATAAAAACATTTATTTATAGCTCTGCATTTTTGAATGACCAATTTTAGACATTTTTATTTGGTAATTGATCTTCTGTTGTGGAGAAATAAACATACTGTATATTTTGCCTTTCAAGCTTGTAAATAATGTTGCACCCAACCCAAGTTTCTTTATCATTATCTAATAAATGTACATGTGTAATATCTCCAAATGTATATAAACATAAACTTTTCAAGTCAAAGACACACAATGTGCAACATTATATACACAGAGCCTAGACATATATAGGAATGCACTGTATAATATCTAAAAAGCTCACACAGTATTCTATAAACACATGCCTCTCCTTGGTAATCTGCTAATGATGAGACAGAGATCCTTACTGTAACATCCACACTCATTTGGATTGGTATATTGATTGTCCTTTAACTGTAGTATAGGTCAAAGGCTAAGTGCCTTTTCATGCACAAGCCACATGTCTAAGACATGTTGTGATTTCCATTTTGCTGATGGTTTCAGTGACGAGCATTTACCATCCCCCACCAGGCAGCATTCAATCATGTGTTGCTCTAAATCATGCTCTAAAATGCATGGCCACATTTGGAGAAGCTTATGGAAACTGCATGTGCAAAAAAAATTTTTTTGTTACATGTACTAGGTATGTGATATTTATATTGCCTGCTGGGGCCTGTTGTACAGCACATGTGACAGTGGTGACTGTTGTCCTCTAAAAGCATGTTCAAACAGGCATGCAACATAGCAGGGAGGGAATTGGCATGATGGAGAGGCTAAGCTCTGTGGGTTGTCTATTTTTAAAAATGCAGTCTGGTCATTTTATATTTTATTTATATGTAGACTGGCATCCTTAAAAGAAAGCAAGCAGAGTCATTTGCCAGTTGCCTCCTCGAGGCAATACAACATTTGTTGGTGAAGAGAGACAAAGAGGAAATCCTATAGGCTGTTTGGTGCTCTGTGAGACTTCATAAGCAGGTTTTTCTTTGCATGGAGACAACAAAGAAAGGTCATATGAGGTTTCAAAGGACATTATATTTTATCTTGTGCACAGCCACAATGGATAAAGAGGGAAACTAAAATCAACACTCGCTATTGTTGTGCAAGAGAATGGACTGTAGTGTACAAAGAGAGAAACATCACATTTTTCTTTGACACAATCACACATTCTTGCCTAGAAAAATGTATTAATCATCCTGTAAATCTGCTCTGAAAGGATTATGTATTCTTCATTGTGTTCACATTCCTTTCTCTCTCTCTAATTAAAGCCATACAGTACCACAGAGACCTGATCAAAGTTATTAAATATTTACTGAGCTTTCAAACGTGACCTTTGCAGGCCAACACGCCATGAGCTCACTATATTCAAATGACAACCCCTTCATCTGCCGAACAGCCCACTTTCGCTCTCTCCCCGCTGCACAAGCCAGGTTATCTTTAGTGCGCATTGAATATTTATACAGCAGGTGGCTGGGGAGTCGGTCACTGATCTCTAAGGTGACTTGCCGAGCCTCTGTGGGGGGAGCTGGTGCATTGGGGTTGGCCTGGGAGTCACATGGGACGTATTGTCTCCTCGGTGTGTCCTTTTATTCCACTTAGGCAAAGGATTATGTTTTCTGGTTGAATGCCGACCACAAGCACTGAGGAGAAGTGTCAAAGAGCCATCAGAGTGAGGCAGCTCTGGTCGAACTATCGTCTGATTAGTTTCCAAAAATACATACAAATACAATCATCTCTCTGCATCAAAATCAGAAGCAGGATCTAAAAATAGAAGCCACACTCTTTGTGTGAAAGCTGCACAGAATAAGCACTGCTGTACAGTAACAGAGAAATCTCTTGTCACACCACACATAAAAAATCCAATAATGGGAAAGGTTTAAGGATCTAATAAAGATAATAGTTTTAGGCTCAGGACTCAGTGACTTATTAGAGAAAGGTAAGACAATGTTTATCGTGCATCAGAGGATTTGTGTCCATGGGGTGCACTGACTGCTAATCATGTTGTCTGAGATTGAAGTCAGTCTCATCCCATACTTGTGGCTGGGGGACAATTAGGCATGATATTAAAAACTATTATAGAATCTTCCTTTGATGAAAGCTTTTAAGATATCGCTCCAAGCATAAAATTATTTCTATAGAGCTCACTTGACGCCAATGACACTTCCACGCACTACAGTACAGTATATGTGCATTTAAAATCTCAAAAAGCCAGAACTTGCATTGTCACAGCTCATGCATAAACTGTTTTGTTAACGTGGGTAAAGACTTTTAATGAGCCCACTGCTGTCAGAGAGCAATTTTTCCTTTGAGCTGAATTCTTCTTTAATGCATTAGCAGCTGATAGAAAAAAATAACTTAGACATGAAAGAAAGCAACCAACGCATAATCTTCTAATGTAGCTGTTTACATTTTGTATTGCATAAACTATACAGAATTGTACCACAGAAAAAAAGTAGGTGATTGAAGAAAACTTTTTTTGGACTGTAGCTGAACAGACTTGTAAGAAAGTGTCCAATAATAAATGAGCAATTCCCAAAAGGCGTGGAGAAACTTTCTGGGCATTGGCATTTCATTGTTGTAGCCGCAAAGCTGTGCCTGAACTGAATGTGTGAGATAAGTGCTTTGGAGCACAAACAAAACTGAAACAAAAGAACATGAGGTGGAGATTGGTTCAGTAAGTAAGAGAGGGGGAGGAAGCACTTCTGGCGTCCAAGGGCATCATAAACCCCAGCATGTGTCTGCACAACAATGCCAACAGGGGCGCAAATTCTCCACACACTGGGAATCGATTTCACACAGAGAGTGGAGGACTTGGAAAGAGGCGTATCCGAGAGACATTGAAATACTGCATCTTGTGTTTCTGGATTTGGAGCCAGTTTTCAGAAAAAAAAATGTGCGCAGCATCTGCAAGCTGGGGGATCCAGTCAAGGGGAGCTTCCAAGAGCCAGAGCGAGAACCTGTGGCCAAGGAAGAGAGAGGGAAGAGGAAAAGAGATTGTTCTGGGTTTTACTTTAGAGTAAAATTCATGTCAGAAAAAGTGCTTGAAAATAATAAGAAAAACTTTATTTACTATGGCATAAAATGATGTGCACAAACTTCATAATCTGTAAGCTATTAAATACAGGAAAACAGGAAAAGATGCTCCCCTCTGGCAAGAGGCTGCGGTCCATCAGGACCAAAACCTCACGCCATAAAAACTGTTTCTTCCCTTCCGCAACCGGCCTCATCAACATGGCCCGGGACCCCCCGATGACTCTGACACTGGTTCATCTATAACCCCCCGCACACACACGGACACTACACGTTATATTAACGTTGTTTAAATGCTTCATTGCACAGCTCTTCTTCTTCTTATTTTATTATTATTGTATATTTTCGATTTTGCTTTTATTTAATCTTTTTTATTTTTCTGTATATGTATATATTGTTCTTGTTGGCACCCACGCACCAAAACAAGTTCCTCGTATGTGAATACATACTTGGCAATAAACCGGATTCTGATTCTGATTCTGGTATTTCTGCCTCCGGCGCTGTAGAGTCTGGATCTGTGTTTGCACCTGCTGTGTTCCTGCTCAACAGCTGCTGTTGCTTTTATTGTTATTGCTCTCATTATTAGTGTTGCTATTATTATAATGCTATTAGTATTATATGTGTTAATATTAACATCAATACCATTATTACATGTTTTACTTTACATCTCTATGTATAACTGTACTGTACTACTGTATGTTCTCTTTCCTACTGCTCTCTCTCTTCTGCTCTCAACTCCCTTTCAACCTAACCTTTTAATACAGATGACCGTCCACCTAGAGCCTGGTTCTGGTTCTGCTCGAGGTTTCTGCCTGTTAAAAGGAAGTTTTTCTTGTGACTGTCGCCTAGTGCTGCTCATGGGGGGACTGTTGGGTCTTTGTAAATGTAAGTAAATGCCCTAAGATAACTTTGTTATGATATGGTGCTATATAAATACAACTGAATTGAATTGAATTAATTAGTGTACTTATTTTAACCTTAAGAATCTTTTCCTAAAACGAACAAAGTTGTTTTTGTGCCAAAACCTAACCAAACTGTACCATGTTTTTATTGTTGTTACTGTGATACACACAAATAAGTATTCAGTGAGTTTAAATGTATGCTTGTGAACCCTGTATTTCTTTCGTTTATCAATACCATCTGATTGTTAGATTTCGTACAGTAGTACGCTGTTATGCGCCCACCAGGCCAATAGATGGCGGTGTTGAGGTGTGAACAGCTAGAGACAGGACTTAGTGAGTAAGAGTTGCCTTTCGGCTCATTAAATAAACAACGGATGAAAAGAACGACATACTGTTTCCACTCACTGCTCCTTACAACTGTTTTCAGGTTATTAATGGCATAAAGCTGTCTTGAAACACATGAAAATGTATGTATGAATATTGTATAACATTATAATGTAGGTTTACGGTCCTAGGTTGCTAAACAAGGGTAAAAGTAAACACGGCAGTAGAACGGCCACAAGCGGCGCCGTCTATGTACTGGACTTTTCTCCTAGCATCCACTAACTAGCCACTATGCTAGCGGGTCTGAGGGTAAATGGACTTTGGTATATTGTATATGGACATTGTGTGTTGATACATGTAAATCAGATGTGTTAATTCGATTTTGT
>JAVQJD010084788.1:0-12502 GCA_036023655.1 Nannoperca australis | reverse complement strand
GTGTGTGTGTGTGTGTGTGTGTGTGTGTGTGTGTGTGTGTGTGTGTGTGTGTGTGTGTGTGTGTGTGTGTGTGTGTGTGTGTGTGTGTGTGTGTGTGTGTGTGTTGAGTTTCTGTGTGGTCTGTCTCCAGCTCCAGTGATCGAGCCGGACTACCTGGTGTGCGACGACTGTCAAAAGCCCTTCATGGACTCGTACCTCAGCAACAGCTTTGACCTGTGTGTCTGTGACAAGTGCAGGTAGGCCAACACACACACACACACACTATGTGTCCTATTTACACATAATAGGACGTTTTTTTCATAAAGCTTTTAAAAAAGCATAACAAGTCTAAAGTAGTCATTAGTTTAGAGTCTTTAGACGGTTTTCTTTCTTCGTGTTTTTACGTCGTAATGCATTTTCTTTTGGTCTTAAGTTAGACTTCAGGTACTTGTTGTGATAGAAGTTATTAATACTTCCGGGAACCAAAGGGCAGCAACGACTAGTGCTCCTACCCGTAAGCTATACGTCTTGGTTAGTAGTAGTAGACTTCAGAAGACAGCACACCATGCTTGATGTACAGGTTAAGAGACTTTTTACAGTAGTTAATAGATGATCATATTTTATGACCCACATTTTCTTCAGTTTATATTAGAAACATTACAGCAGTGGTAAATGTTCTGAAACCTGTTTCTCCTGTGTTCATCATTTCACAAAACCTGACTGAAAATCTGAGAAATGGATTAACGGTGGAAACCTCTTGCCCCCCTCAGAGACAATGAGGAGAAGCATAAGCTGGTCTCCAGAACTGAGGCCAAGCAGCACTACCTGCTGAAGGACTGCGACCTGGACAAGAGAGAGCCTCCGCTCAGGTTTATATTGAAGAAAAACCCTCATAACCCACGCTGGGGAGACATGAAGCTCTACCTCAAACTACAGGTACCAACGGTCAGACAGGGGCTATGAACAAGACAAGAGAGTGTGAGTGTGTGTGTGTGTGTGAGAGTGGATAGTGAGGTTGTTCTGGGCAGATATTTCACAATAAATTATCCCATATTGACTATTATCGATGTTAAGCAGGATTTGTATTTAATAATAAAAAATAAATTATATGACTGAAGCACTGAAAAAAAATAGTACAGGTCATCACACCTGCAGACTGCTGCAGTTTGAGGTTCCAGTCACTTTCATTGACTTTTTTTGTATTTTCATTTATTTTTTCCTTCTGGGCGTTCCGGTTGAAGGCCGTGTTGGGCTGCCAAGACAAAATGCAAGCAATCTGCTGATCATGAAAATCACAAGGTCAAGAAACACATCAATTAAGAATAAAAAAATAGTTTAAAATGTGTGAGAATTGCATTATTATTATTGCAGTATTTTAAAATAATGGACAGAATGTTTTAAGACCAATATACAAAAAAAGAGAAGTTACTTAGATGTGAACAAACCAAAGTCAATGAATCAGTAAGTCAATCATCAGGAAATATATATATTTAGTAAAAATACCAAACATTTGTTGTTCCAGCTTCTCTATTGTGAAGATTTGCTTCTTATATCTTTGTAAATATCTCTTATATCTTTGTAAATTGCACAACTTTTGATTTTGAACTGTTGCTCTGTCTAAACAACACATTTCAACATGTAACTTTGGGCTCCGGGACATTTTATAGACTAAATAATAGTTGATCGTAGGTTTGTTTCTCAAGTGTCTATCTGAACTGTGTATGTGTTTGTGTATGCAGGTGGAGAAGAGATGTATGGAGGTGTGGGGTTCGGAGGAGGCTCTGGAGGAGGCCAGAGACACGAGGGAGGAGAACCGAGAGGTGCAGAAACAGAAACGCTTCAACAAGAAGGTCAAAGGTTGGTTTCCTGTTTGAGCCAAAATACTGAGGCAGTTACGTTAGGCATTGTGTCAACGTCAACATGTGGATGTAGGATGAGCGTCAACTCTGAATGTGTCTGTGTGGCAAAAAATATGAACAGGATAATCTGTTCTATATTGATCAATGGGTATTTATCATGATATATAATTTGACAATGAAGCCAGTTTGACGAATAAGCCTGAAGAAACCAGAGGGTTCAACTTTAGAATATAGTCCATCAACTTATATAATAGAATAACACATACATGTTAACGTGCTTTACCTGCCCTAACAAAACAATTCAATCAGCTTGCCTGCGCTGGGATGCTACCTTTTCAGGTGATGGAAAAGATGCGTTTTCCATCTTGGTTGGCACCAACTGACGGAGCATATTTAGCAAATCATCTCAATCTGCGCTTCATCGCTTTTGAGGTGTCCAAACACCTTAGCTTTGGAGAGAAACGCTGCAGCCCCGCCGCTTTCGTGGACCTCGGTTCCACTCATTTTCTTCCATCCACTTTCTTCAAAGAATGCTTTGCAGTAGGGCCAAAAATGCAGACTGACTGGCTGTTGTCCCATTTATTTCTGCTGTGTGATCCATCCAAGTTCATCATCGTTAGACATTCGTTTTATCAGGATCCTTTTTTCGCCCGGCCCCGTGTGTCGATGTTTCATATATATTTGCGTTTGTGCGTCAGAGCTGCGCAGGGCGGTGAGGAGCAGCATGTGGACCAAAGACATCAGCGCTCACCAACATCAGTACGGCCCAGAAGAGGTGGTGGATCCAGAGGAAGACCTTTACAAGAAAACCTGCACCACCTGCGGTCATGAACTCACCTACGAGAAGATGTAGACGCGCACACACACTCACTAAGACTGTTACAGAATAAGTCTACAAAGTGAGGTTGTTTAGTGCTTCTGTGGCGAACCACGCCTCCCACAAACCCTCTCTGCCTCCAAATGTTCTTTTTCTGTTTTTCCAATCACAAAATTAGGGGCCAAAGTCACTCTCCAGTGTGTCACATACATGCTTTATTGGGCAATAGTAATATTTTTTTTAAACATCCGTTACTGACCTCAGCTTAAATGAATTTCTTTAGAAAGGACTCTGCAGATTGCCTTTCCTAAAAAACTAAAACAAACTATTTCCTGTTTCTTTTGTAGCGTATAGAGATTCCCTCTCACAGTAGGTAAATGAAGGAAGGCACGATATTAAAACTTAAATACTGTCTTGTGTAAAACAGTGAATTGTGGGGCCCACTTTATGACCGCCGGAGCATTGTGGGGGCCTCCTCCTCGCTCAGTTTCTTCACTCCACTCGGACAAAGAAACATTGACCTCAATCTGGTCTGAAGCTACTGGGAAACTGTTCAGACATGAGCCATCTGACAATTCAAGACTGTGTATTTGGTGTCAGCTGTAATGAGACAAGCCGTCATTGTCCAGATATTCACTTGGTGCTGTGGGTTTGTTCAGGGGTAATTCTGATCATTCTAATAAAAGACTGACATTGAAAAAGTGTGAAATGTATTAAACATCTTTGTAAAGTGAGTTTAGCTTTGTCACATCCATTCATCTATCTTAGTTCGTGGTGGTTTGGTAAAGTCAGTCACACTTAGTGCCTTCTTTTTATAGTCATTTATTGTAAATAAAATAAAGTGTAGACATATTTTCTTAAAGTGGTCTTCGCCAGGTTTGCATTTGTTTTTGTACAAGCTGCAAAACTGCTAACTGCTTCTTCTAAGGTCAAGAATGAACATTCAATCTCAAAATTGTAATTGTTGTAGGGAGGCTGCTGATCTGGTGTCACTAATTATGCTGAATAAAATCATTAAACTACCCGTCTACAAAAGGTCCACAGCCTGGCAGTTGAGACTGCTGTACACCCCAGCAGTCTCAAGCTTGTAAACAACCTCACAGTTCAAATCACTCTCTCCTGACATGTCCACAGAGACAATTTTGAACATCTCGTATGGAGGAATCAGTACTTCGTCCTCGTCCGAGTCAAACTCCGAGTAGGACTTGAGGTAGGCACCGAAACATGTGCGTATCTCAAAGCAGGACTTCCGTCCAAAATGATGCAGGTCCTTGTTGAGGGAGCTGGAGGCGAATGAGCCAAAGCGGATGGTTTGTCCAGCTTCCCCGCTGAAGAGCAGTTTGCTTCTCCGGTAGGTGGTGTAGCAACCTCTTTGGTTGACTTTTAGGAGGCGAATGGCGTCCGACAGCAGGAAGTGGAGGGCATGGAATTCAAACGAGGTATTGTAGGAAGCCTTTCCCTTGCGGACTGCTCGGTTTAAGTCGTCGTATGCCCCCGCTGTGTAGGCACACAGAGCCTTGAAGTGATCCCGGGACAGCTGGTCGTAGCTGTCCTTTGTCTTCATGGCTTTGCGGGCACAAAGTTTGGTGTACGTGGAGTGCAGACTTTCCCTGGTGCTCCTCGGCAGGTAGTGACGTTTCACTTTGATCAGCATCTTAAGGGAGCAGCTGTAATACATGTCGTCAACAGAGTCCGGAGACAAGCTCAGGGGGATGCTGACGAGCGTGGACAGACCTGAGGGGACCTGCACAGAGGCGTTTGTGGGTTTTTGCACGGCTTCCTGGATGGAGATGTTCTCAACATTGACAGGATTTTCAGATGCTAAAGAGGGGTCCACTGTAGCCTCCTGTGGAGACTCCACATCCATCTTTTGGACATCAGAACCTTTCAAAAGGGCCTTTATGGTATCCTGTTCGGGCAACTGTAGAAAAATAAGTTTGAGACGGGAGTTTAAACAATAACAAAGCCACATCTCACATAGGTTTAATGAAAGGAGGAAATCACCTATTAAATCTGCACAAAGTAAATGTTTAATCCATCTAGAAATTTAGAGTATACTTTACACTATAATGCTAATATTTAGTGGATTGTTTTTCCTTTACACCTAATGCAGATCAATTTAACTACTATGCAGACAAAAAAAAAAGGATTCAGCATTTAACAGTGGATTTTTTTTTCTGGCAGTATATAGAAAGCTTGAAAAAGGAACACTCCAGCGATTTAGTATTTCACTTCCACAAAGTTGGGCAATTCACAAGAAACTAATCAAAAAAATGAGGGAAGCCCCGAATTTGTAACGCATGCTTTCTGTTATAAGTGTGAAGTCTCCAAGACCAAGCCTACATTTTTCAGGATTTTGAGAGCTCCCTCTACAGAAAACATTTCTACAGTGGAGTGAATAAATCTAGATCTGTTACAAAATAATATGTACAACAATATAATTGAACAGTTAACTGGATCCATCAAATTATGAAAAATAAATCTGAACATTTTACAGACTTTATTTTGTTACCTGGTCAAAATGTGTGGTAGGGCCTAGAGTTCTGGCTGTGACCTGGATTAAGACCACATTGTTTTCCTATATTTGCAAAGCTCCACTCACCAACTGTGGATTCTTTAGTTATATAACAGATCTTCTGTTATAAAACTGCCTAATGAACACCTTACTGCTTTTACAAGATTTAGAGGCTAATTAAGTTCAGGTATTTTAAGACCTACTGCTTTTGTAACTGCTGAACCAGCGAACATGGCTCATTTCAATAAACACTTTTCTATTACACTAATATAATTACAATTATATATATATATATATATATATATACACTATAGTTTTCTACAATTTAGGATACAAAGTGGTTTACATTATGATATACACAGTGGATGTTGTTGCATATGATTGTGTGCATTCATCTTACCTCCTTTGCGTTCAGAGGTCTTATGCCGACACAGAGGCAGCAGAGGACAACAAACAGACTGTCTTTCAACATGATTGAAGATACCTTTTAAAAAAAACAAATAAAAAACTCATTTTTTGTTCCAGCCAATAAATCACAGTATAATAATCCATTTGATCATAACATACCTGTAATGGTGCAGCAGGTGTAACTGTCACCCAGGGAGGTCTTTGGTCTGTGTGGTGACCGTCTCCTCTTATATCAGAGCTGGTGGGGGTGTACAGAGCAGGGGTGATTCATGCTGTCAAAACTGCCAACGGTGTAGTTACCAAGGATTTTCCCAGAATGGTTTAGATTGTCAGCAAGACTTACTGCTTATTTCAATAACTCAAGATGGGAGATGTAGGGTTAAAAGGGTCAAGTTTACCCAAATTACAAAACACCCACACAGAGTTTAATTCTACATGCCTTGGTTTTGACATGCCCATGTTGGAATTTTTTTTATTTTTTAAACCAAATAGAGTAGAAAGTACTGCAGAAATATGGAAACTGCTTACTGTGTATTCTGTAGAATGACTAATAATAGGCATTTACTATATCTGCATGGCTTGCAGTTACTACAAGTTAAGGATTTTGTAGTTTGCTGTAAACCTTTGAGGTGAAGTGTCAATTTCTTTCAAGTCAAAAACTAATAACTTTGTTCAGAGTTAAATATAAAATGTGGTCTTAGAGCCGGAGGTGGCTGGTCCATTAGTGTCATGGGAGCTGACAGAGGCCTTTTTATTTAAATGTTGTGTAGAACAGCTTTTGAATATCTACTGCCAATGCATACATTTTTGGGAGAAGCAAAAGTTTTTCAAGTGACCATGAGGAAATGTAAATTAAGCAAAAACTGCTGAAATTTGCATTTCAAAAAGTCAATACTGAAACCCAATATAGATCCTATTGAGAATTGTCATTCTGGTGAAATGCATGTCAACGCAATAGTCCCTTTGTTTGGGAAGTTCCTTAAATAGTTTGCTCAACTGTTTAAGTCATAGCTCGGGCCATAAATACTTACTAGCTTTTACTGACTACATTTTAAATTTAACTAGAGCATTCATAATTAGACCATAAAGCATGTAAAAGCTTTGTTGTAATTGCAAGTCTTATCAATTTTAAGAGCGACTTGTTCATTCTACCATTTACACAAATAAACTTCAAGTAACAGTGAACGGATATTTATTTTCAAAGTGAATTAAACACAATAGCGAAGTTCGAATTTAAAATTCAAAGGTTCTCTGAACATCAGAGTTCTTAAACACAAATGCAGCCTCTGTAGTGTCGACCTTGACTCCCTCGATCTCACCCTAGGAGAAAAATAAAAAAGTAAAGTTACCATTTCAGAAATGCAAATAAAAAAAAGACATTAAATTGAGCCCCTTCTACCAAGAGGGTGGTAGAAAGGCTCGATCCCCTGCAGACAAGGAATAAGCTTAATGAATCAAAGTAATCTAAAAAAAAAAAAAAACACGTTTTAAAGCTGCATGATTAAGAAAAACCCTTGAAAAATAATCTGCTGACGCGTCAAGTTGTCAAACCTTAAATGCGCTCCAAGTTAAATGTACACATTTAGCTACTTACGTCATTAAAGTACTTCTCTATGAGGTTATGTGCAGCCTGGTACACCATTTCGTTGTCATGATTCTGCAGCATCTCAATGCGGTCCAGTCCTCCCAGCTCTTCCACCAACAGGCTAAGTTTCTCCGTCTCACTGAGCTTCTCTGCAGCCTGAAAATCATTTACGGTGACTGAAGCCATCTGATCATCTGCACATTTCAAGTGCTGTTGGAGTCGTTGGATGCAAGAAGTGAATCTGTTTTCCCACTCACCATGAAGATGTTGTTGATGGCGTCCAGTATGACCAGAATGACTTTGGGGTCTTTGACCTGCAGCAGGTTGATGATTGCCTCCAGGGCTCCACTCTGCACCAGATGGACCACCTGCTCCACAGTGCCCCCACTGGTGAAGTTTGTCACTGCCCACACTGCCTCCCTTTGAGTCTTGAAGTCTCCCTGAATAAGATTGTGCATGCATATATTTAACATTTGTCACTGTTAAACTGTAAAATGCAATCTCTTAAATTAGGCCATTTATCTTCGACAATGAAAAGTTGAGTTTTACAAAAAAATGCACCAGTGGTTTGCAAGATGTCCTGACTGTAGACCAGATTCAGAATGAAGCTTTAATTTAAAAGTGTCTTTATGTTCCAATAAGCTGACATACTATGTAGCTAGTCTGTTTTCCATCCTTCCAGACACTGTTTACAGTCAATTACTTGTGATCAAGTAATTAGGGAATATTTTATCAGTGTTTGTTATATCACATGTTGAAAAGCCATTCTAGATGCTGAAGGGCATTATGTTCCTGAGGTCTGTATGTTAAACAATTATGAACTTCTGGCATAAAACTGTTCAGAAGCTGGTTTAATGTTCACATTAGACAGCTTTTGAAGAACTTTAGAAAGCTGTCCCTGCATTACAAGACCACAGAATCATGCCAAGCTCTTACTGTTCATAATCTACTCACATTTCTGAGCTGTTCTACCAGAGGAGGGAGCAGGCCGCAGGTGATGAGCTGTTGGATTTGTTTACAGGGTCCTGCAGCGATGTTGGACAAAGCCCATGCTGCCTCCTTTTGCACACTGGCCTTTGAATGCCTCATCAGTTGAGGTAGGACGTTCAGAACTCCAGCATCAACCGCCGCCTGGGTCTGCAGGTCTGAGCCACTCACTATGTTCCCGATGGAGCGGAGAGCCGGGGTCTGGAGGTCAGGAAGGCAGGTAACCGATGACCTCAGGGCAATTAGATTCTACGCGCTTCAATAAGCCTACCATGCAGCCGTCACTAATGCAATATGTAGCGCTAGTAAGGAAGTGACCTCTGGTCTTAGGGTCTTTTAGGCAGGAATGCACAATTTAACATTAAAAGTTGGATTAGTGTTTGAAAACACTTGAAGGCTGAATAATCCAAGCACACATTACCATGACACTGAGCTCCTTGTGGCTCATGAGCTCCACCAGCCGGGGGACGATGCCCGTTTTCACTACAACATCAATACGGTCATTGTCGCCGTCTGAGAGGTAGGAGATTGCCCAGCATGCGTCAGACAAGATGTCCTTATCACTGAGATGGAGCAGTTGGATCAGAGAGGGAAGCACCTGAAGGAACAACCGTGACAGCACGCTAGTCATCTTGCTAGGAATGAATCTTCTGTGGCACTGGATTCATGTGAGCTGGGCTCTCACTTACCTGCAGGACTGCAGACAAGGGTGGAAACGGGTTCTTATTGCGACACAAGTTGGACAACGTCCATGTCAGGTTACGCAGGTAGCCAACCTGGAGCGATGGAGCATTATGAACAAAACATACAGCAGCAATATTTACACTTCTGGCCCACAGCTGTGGGAAATTCATGGTCTTTTTACACTACTCCATACTATTGAATTGTTGCTCTAGAGAACTGCAAGAATT
This sequence comes from Nannoperca australis, assembly GCA_036023655.1. NCBI lineage: Eukaryota > Metazoa > Chordata > Actinopteri > Centrarchiformes > Percichthyidae > Nannoperca > Nannoperca australis. The sequence continues at coordinate 3,441 of JAVQJD010084788.1, read as the reverse complement.
GGATGAATGGCCTCAAGTGATGTCACTTGAGTGATGGTTGGGGCTGAAGCCTTGGAGTTTAAAAAAAAATAAATAAAGAAAAAATGTGGGGACGGCGAGCTGGAAAGCAGTGAGCTTATGCTGCACTCGTCATGTTGGTTGATCGTAGAGATGGGAATGATTCATGTGTTAATGGCTTTTGAGCGTTGATGTCGAGACTATTTTACATTAGTTAGTAATGTGAGGATTGAAAATATACCATACACACAATCAGGGTTCAATGTTGAACAGGGTTTCTGATGTGAGGCCTTTTGTTTTGTTCCAAGGCACTTGCATCTTAGTAAATGCCAAATCCTCAAACGCTGTAAGATTGAGTTTCTCATGCAATTATGACCGATTATGTGAATGCCTTTTACAATTCCTGCAGCTGGTTATCTCTGCTTGAGGTTAGCAGCTTGTAGCTGCTACCAACGATGATTTTCTGAACTGTAGGCAGTAGAGTCCCATTGTGGGCAATGTACATGCCATCTCGTTCTCCTGCATCAATTTACAGTTTCGTGAGCCGCCCGTTTTGCAGAAGTGCAGTGGAGTACTTTAAGCTTTACCAACTGTCCTGTTTGAGGGGTTAGAAGTACAATTTAACTTTTTGCAGCAGTTTAATTTAAAGCAATTTGCCCCCGAGCCATTGATAAAGTTGCCATACTCAAGTGAAATTGAAAATAAAACGAGCTAGTCTTGTAAAATTTTGACTTACAGGTGTGTCTGGGGAGATGCGGGCCAGTAAGGCCGAGATAACACCGCATTCAATCAGGACATCTCGATAAGCTGCACCGTCACCTGTGAAGTAGTTGCATTGTGGTGTTTGCAGAGCAATGCCAGTTATAGATTCTTAGAACCATCATTATTCAGAGCCAAGTAAAATTAAGAAATATAATTTAAAAAAAATGGATCCTAGCCTAGCTTTACCTGCAATGTTTCCAAGAGCCCAGACAGCCTGTTCACTAATGTGCAACATTGGTGAGGCCAGCAAGGAGACGAAAGCTGGCACAGCCCCATGTTCCACCACCTGAGACAGAAACACTTATCAAGCCAACAAGAAAACCCAGAGTCCATTTAGTTAAAGTCTAGAGTTTAAAGATGTTTGACACATAACCCGTGATCCCATCAAGGACCATGGGAACCTTCGTTCCAGTATAAGTATTGTCACGTTAGACTACTCATGCACAAGTTCAATACTGTTCACACCTGTTGAGTATGCCAAGATGTTCCAGAGGCGATGTTTGTAAGAGCCCAAGCTGCTTCAAACTGCAGAGTCGGCTCGTCATCCATAGACAGGAAGGTCACAAAGCGGGACAGCAGACCTGCATCTATGATCTCCTTCAGAGGAGGGTTACGCTCCTGAGAGAGCAGCTTCCTAAGGTAAGGGTGAAGGAAACATACTTGAATGTACATTGGAGTTTCCCCTACCTGAGCTCATTACACATTCGATGAAGATGCAATATTTGCCTGATGCATGTTCTATAATTTCAGTCAGTTAATCATTTTGGCACTAAATGGAACCCCAACAACAAGTGCACCGCCATTATCTTATGCAATCAATCACTGGTTTACACACACACACTTAAATAATCATCTGATGGCTCACCTGGCTGCCTGACAGCCTCGGGTTTGGGACTCCTTGCAGTCGCTGTTGACGTCTTTAATTATATCCTCAATGGGCAGAAGGGCCACCTAAATGACAGATGTGCAGTTAAAGGCGCCACTAGTTTGAGGGACATTACATGGGTTGCGTGAACTGACCATCTCGTTGGCGATGTAGTCGGGAGAGAGGGCCTCCTCGTCCGGGAGAGACGACAGCGTTATATTCCTTCTCTTCATGAAGTTTTCATTTTTGTGAACTTTGCGCAGTTCTACGCACTCCGAGATCCTTTTATCGCGAAGTTTCTGCAAAAGGCCAAGGCGCAGTGCCGATAAAATTACTTATTGGTACGAATGACCTTGAAAATTAAACATAAAACTTACTGCTGGATCTTTGCCCTTGTTTTTGAACTTCGTGATCCGCTCGTCGACAACGTTCTTGGTGGGCATGGTGCACTGTTACGCAGGCTTGGCTACGTCCTCTCTGCTTGACTGACACTGATGAACACTCAATTAAACCTTCCGCAGGGAGGTTATAAGAGGGAGAGCCACCTCAGGTGAATCTAATTTGCTGTGATTGACGTAACTCTATTGATTCATTTACGTGCAACGCGCGTTTCAAGCTGGTAACCAAACATATTTCCCTTCCAGCGCCAATTGGGTTTGGCAAAGGTCTGTGAATTCCTTTCTTTGTATTGTTTGTGGAATAATGATATGAATCCACTGCCTTTATGTTTTAAATTCAAAATCATAAAGGACCAACACTTCTAGCTCCTTTCCACCGTTTTGAATGTTTATTTCTTCTTTACTTGTACTGTATGAAGTGTTATTGGAGTTGTGTTGTGGAACGTCACTGCCACCTGGTGGACAGATACAGATATTTCCCTGTAAAGGTTGCACGACGCACTGTATAGCCTGCATTAATCATTGGCTTAATACCCTTAGTACCCTGATGTTTATGTTGCTTGTTAAAACAAGTACCTGTACAATGACGAATTGAAATGACAAATCTATATAAAAAGTATTTGTATGTGTCATTATTAAGGAGAGAAAAGAACACAATCAAGTCTGGTGACTTCACTTTGTACGTACAGATATGTTAGATATTGGAATACTAATAATAATATCCAAATAACCTAAATAATATACCAGAATAACTATTAACAATGAGGCTTAGATATTTTGGTTGTAATAAATTGTAAATGCTCCTCACACTTACCAATTCATTGTCTTAGACAATAGATGGCAGCATAACATCACCTTCTTATAGTCTACATGTGAGTGTGGCGTTGTGGTGTGTTCCTAAATCAGGAAATTTAAAGGGATCCTGTGATTTACATCTGCATCTTTATATCTGCCAAACTGTGGAGTATAGTAGAGTATAGTATAGGAAAAAAAGAGAATACATTAAAATAAATAAATCAAATAAGTGAAAGAGAAGAAAGAGGGTGAGAGAAAAAGTGTGACAGCGATGGAGTCACGTCTTCCTCTGCAACAACCAGGAAGGGCTGAACAATAGCAGCTCAAGTGGAGGTTTCCCCCTCACTAAGTTATAATCACTTCCTCTTGATAACACATGTACACACACACACACACACACACACAGCCATGTGACTGTGAGTGCTCAGACTCATGTACACACTCTTTCTGCAACCTCACCACCGCTCTAAGTGTAGGTCACAGCCTTCATCGTGGTTGTTTCCTCTAATGCAGCACCTTAAACCTTCTTTCTCACACCTTGCTCTCTCTCACTCACTCACACACACACACACACACACACACACACACACACACACACACACACACACACACACACACACACAC
>JAVQJD010084784.1:0-31813 GCA_036023655.1 Nannoperca australis | reverse complement strand
AGTTTCTAAACGTTTTATCTCTATTTATTCGTACGATGAACGGATGAATTATAAACCCATATGTTCAGTTCACTCATGAAAACAAGAGCAACGTGCTTCACAGTTTGTGTTGTTAGTCGACCCCATTCAGATACCAGGAGGTAAACATGCAGATGTTCCACAGGAAGAGATGAAGAAGCAGGAAGTACATCAGTACATGGAGCTCAGCTGCAGCTTCACCAGGGTTCATGTCGAGACGATCAGATAAAGGATGTTACAACAGATCTGCGTCTCCTCTCCCGTCGTTTCCTCCACGAAACGTTTCAGGAAGCGACTGCGAGACTCAGGACAGCGATTCAGCTGCCGAGTTCTTCATGTGGAGCTGGAGACGGACGAAGACAACGCTCTCTGCAAACCTGCTCCTCCACTTTGTTCTGCAGCCGACGAAGCGGAGCAGAAAACACTAAACTACTTCAGTTAAAAGACAAAGAGGTTCTGGTGTTTCAGGAATGCACAAGTTGCCTGAGAATCTTCATGTTTTTAAGTTTTCTTCAGGATCTCAGCGATCCAGTGACATTTGTCTGCACGTCCACGGATCCACGGCCAACAACGTGCTAACAGCTCCTTCAGCTCACTTTAACTGCAGTGAAGGGGAACAAGGACACGACAGGAACTACGACCAGAAGAACTGTAATAAACGCAGAGGACAGAAAGATGCAGCTCTCGAGTCTCAAACATCAGCTTTAAACATTTCATGTTCATCTTTGTTTGTCTGGTTGTGCTTTGACTTCTCGCCTCGTCTTATTTCTTTCATTGACTCTGAAAGCACACACACACACACACACGCACACGCACACGCACACGCACGCACGCACGCACGAGCTGCTGGTCGAAGCTTTTTTAGATTCATGTGTGAAGTTTCATGTTCCTGGAATTTAAACAAGAAAAAGCAGCTTTAATGTCCCGTTTACTTCCTGGTTCAGGTGTGAGAACGTAAACATGTGAAGTTTAACGTCTTCCAGAAGTTCTCAGTTCTCAGCAGCTGAAACATGAACGGAACAAAAGCTTCTGAAGATCTGATTTCACGATAAATTACCACATCAACAGTAAACTCATGTTGTCTACCTCGTCCGCAGCTCTTCAGGTGTCCTCAGGTGTAGCGGTCACTCTCAGGTGTCCTCAGGTTAGGCGGAGGTCACCCTCAGGTGTCCTCAGGTGAAGCGGAGGTCACCCTCAGGTGTCCTCAGACGTAGCGGTCACCCTCAGGTGTCCTCAGGTGTAGCGGTCACCCTCAGGTGAAGCGGAGGTCACCCTCAGGGTGCGACCACAGCTGCAGACTCAGACGCTGTAAAACGAGGCCTCAGGTGTCTGCAGGTGTCACGTGACGCTCGCAGGTCAAACGTGCATCAGAAGAGTTTCAGTGCAGGTCATGCTGTCAGAGACAGCATTAGCAGTTAGCAGTTAGCTAAAAGCACCACTGTGATGCTAGCTTGGCTGTAGACTGCTAGCCTACAGTGGAAGCTAAAAGCAGCAAACAAAGCATGTTTCACCTGGACAGGTAGACGGGAAACATGGATGTTGAGGTCTGGTGACCCGGCAACATCTCAGAAGGTCGCAGCATTAAAAAAAAGTCACTGCAAAAAGGAATCACCGGGATCAGCGCTAACTAGCAAATGTTAGCATGCATTATACCTGAAAAACATTGGGGTGTTAGCATGCTACATTAGCATGTAGCTGTGTATATGTAGAGCCTCGCGGCTGCTAGCATGACTGTTATTCTGGTTTCTTTATCCCAGAAGATTAAATGATTCCTGGATACTGATTAGCTCAAACAGTTCATGCAGCTACTTGTGTGCTAACAAGCTAACACGGCCGTGTGTGTAACAAACAACAGGAGCACAAAGTTTATTTCATGTTTCTTTTTTTTATTAAATTCAGCGCTTCGTCCAAACAGGTTCATCAGAGATGGAGTTACAAAGATTTATTTACATTTTCATGATTTTTATCCATTTAAATAGAAGAAAAAGACAAAAGGCCTTCAGAGTGCATCTTATTTACATCGTTACCTTCAAGTGTTTGAACAGTAAGAAACAGAAAGTCAATATCTGATCGGGTCGATGCTCAAACACTTTGATTGATTTTCTGTCTTAAACAGAAAAAAAACTACTTCGAGTCCTTTATCCTTTAAATGTCATCATCTTTACAGGAACGATGCTCATTGAACTCTTATTTTACTTTAGAGCTGAAACGATTGCTCGATTATCAACAGGACAAATTTAATCTGCCCAGATTTTAATAGTTAGTTAGTTTAATAGTTAGTTTCGGAGCAAAAAAAGGCCAAAAGAAAATAAACAATTCAAAAGACAAAGAATCCGTTTCCAGATGAAACACTTGCTCCGTTGTTTCAGGCACGAAGTAAAAACCACCGAGCGGTTGGAAATATTGCCGTTATTGATCCAACAGATGAATTAAAGAAGAAAACAGTGGCGTTTGACAAGAACGTGACTTTAAATCTTCACATTTCTGTTCACAAAAACACACAAATTAGTACAAAATATATAAAAAAATGACAGAAAAACAAAAACAGTGGCACCTCGTTTTAAACATGCGTGCAGCTACAACAAGTCAGTTAGCGTAGCTTAGCATAAAGACTGGAAGCAGGGGGAAACAGCTAGCCAAAATCCACCTCCCAGCCGCTCTAAAGTTACATGTTAGACCTGTTGTGTTTCATTATTGGGGGGGGGTGGTACAGAAGATCTATCCATAGCCTACATTTCCCATAATGCCGAGTAAACTGGTCCAAAAACACAAAGAAACCGCAGAACGTGTCTTTTTGAAACTAACGTTAACCGTTGAGTTTATTCTGTACAATAAAATAAAAAAACTAAATCTGTGAATATATTTCCATAAATATCTGATCCGGACGTCGTGACTGAAGCTGGTTGTTCCTCTGAACTCAACACAAAGACAAAACATCTGCTTTAATTTCACTGCCAGCTTCATCATGAGGAGACACTTTATTCTTTATTCTAGTTTTATTTAATATTTTGTTGTCAGAAAACAGAGAAAATAAAAAAAATGTATAAAAAAGGTCAAGAAACAAACAGAATATCTACAGAGCAACACGGATATTTACAGCTTTTAAATAAACACGATTTTTCTATAAAAAAAATTTAAAAAAGTGAATAAATCTGACGGATGCCACACGGAGTTGTTTTTGTACTTTTATATTCAGGGAAGTTAAACGTCACGTCTCTGAGGTTCAGAACGACCCGCAGCACTTCCTGTCGCAGCGGACGCCAGATCCCTGAGTTTACTCGTGACGGACGTCAGAGACACGGATATCTTCAGGAAGAGGAAGTGTGTGTGTTCAGATTGGACTCAGCAGGAAGAAGCTTGTGGTTCTTTCAGCAGTTATTGTTGACAAATACACCAAACTACTGCACTTCCTGTTTAGGTCACCTGATGCAGCTGCGCCTTTCATCTCACACAGCTTTTACTTGTTACTTTTATTTTACTCGAGTAAACATCAGCGTACTTTGTCCCACTACAGCTTTAAATTTGTTATTGTGCCACAGGAAGTTTGGAGAGTCTGTCCTTTCAAAATAAGAGCTGCAGAACCTCTCGCATGTGAACTAGGACTGCAAATAAACAACAACAAGCAGCTAATTGTGCAGCCAGCCAATCAAACGCTTCCTGTCGATAAACGAATGAACTAATCAATGAACCTGTGAGCCAATCAACATCCTTCCAGCTCCTTTCAGGTGTTCAAGTAAAAAACAAACTACAAGGAGGGAAAATATGTTTTCAACTGCTGAGTTCAGATCCAACTTCCTGCAGCAGCCGTCAGATTAACAACAACAACAACACGTATAAACTCCTCCTCCGACTTTCAATATTCACAAACGGGTTTATTGCTGATCAAAATGATTTCCCTCCGAGTGACGTACAGCACCGCCGCCAGGGGGCGGGGCCACCAGGGGGCGGGGCCAGCTGCAGCTCGCCGCCTCTGCACGTCGAATCAAACTGTACATTTTCAAAATTAAATATTAAAAACAGCACCGGCTTCCAGGCGCAGGGTCCGTTTCACAAAGATATTCTTAGATTTCATATATTAGGACGTTATTTTTGGAGTTTGTCTCCGGCGAGTAGGAAGATTCACGACGCGGCGAGACGTGTGCGTTACCTTCAAACACGTCCGCCTCAGGGCTTTTGTTTTCTACTAATCTCGATGTTCCTCCTTCCTTTTGATTCGTCGTCACCACGGCGACGCCTCATCACACCCCTTCTGATTGGCTGATTAAATATTCCTCTGGCTGTCGGCGGGCGGGTAACGGTTGCCTGGGCGAGGACGAGGCGCCGGAGTGATGCTGGTGGCGCCCTCGCAGCGAGGTGTGGTTGCCGTGGTGATGGTTGTGGTGGGAGGACGGGGGAGGCGGAGGAGGGTCGCGCAGAGACGGCGGGACGGCTGAGGACTTGATGGGGACGATGCGGGTGTCCATGACCTCACAGTCGACCTGCATCATCATCTCGTAACCCTGAGAGGAGTTATACAGGCTCTCTGGGGGGGGGATCCCCCCACACACACACACACACACACACACACACACACACACACACACACCCACACCCACACACACACACAGGGGTGGGGGAGAAAAAGATTTATAAGCAAAGTCCATCTGGTAATAATGATGATGTTATTGAATTACAACCTGACATAACGTATTAGGGAAAAGTTAGATCACAAACACAAAAAAGAATCTGTGGAGGAGAAAAAGAAAGATAGAGGGAAGAGGAGGAGGAGAAAAATATGGGGAAGAATAAGGTGTAGGAGAAGCATCAGAAAAAGAAGAGGTAGAGGTGTAAGAAAGACAATAAAAAAGAAACACTTAAAAGGAGAAAAAAGAATGAGAGGAATAGGGAAAGGAGATAAAGATGTAACAGAAGGTTACGAAAGAGAAAAAGAATAAGGAGAGGAAAAGGACAAGAAGAAGAAGGAGAAGAAAAAAGCATGTAAAGCTAGAGAAAAAGCAAGTAGAAGAAGGAAGTATGGGAAAGAAGAAGGAGAAAAGAACAAGATGCATCAGAAGGATAAGAAAGAGAATTAGTACACTCAAAAAGAAGAATAAGTAAAGGAAGAAAAGAGGATGATGAAGAGAAGAAGAACAAAATAAAGTGGAACAGGAGATGGAAATGAAGAGGAAAGAAAGAAGTAGTTCAAAAGGAATGAGAAGAAGAAGTGTGTTCCAGGTTAATGATCCTGTCCTGAATCTAGTTCTTTACTGACGAAAGAGTGGAAGTCAGGCTGTTTTACCATGACGGGAAAATGTTACTAAATCCGGCGTACTGTCGAGGAATCGCTGCATAATAGATGCTGGAGTTGGCTCTTCCTCGTACTGTTTGTCAGCCTACGGGAGAACTTGTCTGTATGAGTCAGCTGCCATCAAAAAGATGAAGCCATCCAAACAGATAGCCCGACAGCTGGATCTATCTCTTTTCTCTACAATGTTCAGCTTTACCGGTCAAGTGATTCAACAGCAATGTTGGCAAGAAAGGTGTGTAATCGTGGCGGAAGGTTAAACACCCCCCTCCCCCCCAAAGTCCTCCATATTGCTGCCGAGGGGCCTCTCGCAGATGAAGCTACTCTCACCCCCAGGAGCCAAAATGGGAATCACAATTCTGTGTGATTTGACAGGAAGCAGATGCCGGCGGGCCGTAGACGCTGGTGTTTGCAAAATGAAACAGCCTGTTCGCACGGGGCTTCGGGGGTGTTACGCCAGTACATTTCACATTATAGGAACAATCTGCTGTCGTGTAGCAACACGGGTGCACGAACGCCTCATGAAAGTCAATGCTGCATGTAAAGTGTACCATCTATCCATTTAAACGCAAAAGTGAGCTGCTTCCCATTGTCCCATAAAAAGACTGAACAATAAATGTATCATGTGCAGCCAAAGCACCAGTGACACAGCATATCACTGAAAGCTTCCAAGCTGTACTTGGTTAAAGAAATAAAGAAGATTTTGCAGCACTTTGGACTTCCTGTTTGGGAGTGGCCTACCTTGCTGAACAGGTGCCCAGAGCTCCCCCTCATGGATGAACGCAGGTGGGCAAAACGCCTTCGAAAGGAGCTGCCCAGAGGCATGGTTAGGTACACGAACCACTCCTCTGTCTTACTCTTTGAATCATAAAACAAAAACTATGGCTATCACTCAGAATATCTCCAGTAAAATCATGCGTTTGTCCTCTGTGGTTTTCCAATCAAAAGGCTTCATCTTCAGGTGCTAAAAACATCATAGCTCCAATTCCTTGTGATAGAAAAGATGCTCGACTTCATCAACGATTATGTAACATATGATGCTGCATTGCTTTGTCTCGTTCTCTCCCTCCTGCCCACTTTGTGTTCTCTGGAACTACTCCTCCCACGGTCTCATTATCTCTCATTATTACCGACGCTCCCCCCGCTGCTTCTCTTCTTTTGACTCCCATGTGTTTGTATACTGGATGGTTCCCAGTGAGAACATACAGCATGTCTGTCTGCTGCACGTGTGTTTGACCTTAATCCCCCTAAAGAATCTAGTGGCTGAAGCGATACGTTACCAAAGCACGAAACATTTGTTTTTCTGCTCTACTTCAATATTTCCCTGAAATCACATGAAACATTATATGTTTTGGACACAGTCATACAAAGTTACAGCAGTACTTTAGATTTCCAGTGTCTGGATCATACACACATATCTTTACTCAGTCTCTATCCTCTCCTGAGCCAGAAACTGATTTCAATAATCCCCATAACACAGGCCCCACACTGACTCAATTATGGTCACCACGGGGCGTTTCAACTCGAAACCGCCATGGATGTATCTTATATGGACTAACCAAATAAACATTCCACCAGACCCCCCCACGCAAGTGCATACATCATGCACACACACACACACACACACACACACACACACACACGGAAAACTCCATTTGATGATGATTTTGGATTTAAGTATCAAAGAAGACAAAACCTATAAATGAATGTATGTATTTTAATCAGTGAGCACAGGATTCACATTGCACTTTAAATCAAAGCAACCTGGTGCGATGCGATAAAACGAGGAATGCTTTGAGAAGAGGTAACAACCACAACAAAGATTCTTTTTGGTTAAACAAAAGACGTGGATGATAAATCAGCATCACGGCCTCAGCTGAGAATGCAACTATTTTCTGTCTGGTTAAAGGGGTTATGTCTCTAGTATTTACTCCCAAAGATCAATATGTCATTGTCAAATTGTTTGTGACAACTTTCTATAATTACAGTAAAAAAACAAGACAATTAGTAGCCTCCGTCTTGGTATTTTTAGTGCTAGCATTTCTCATAATTACACCCACATTTCCCATAAACCCTCTTGCTTGCTGTTGCAAAAGAGGATGTTGCTACTTGTATAAACCCGTAATCCATTGTTGTGCTGTTTGTAGGATGAACACAATCCTACACCTCTTATTGCACAAGGACAACAGCACCTGCTTCCTGTAGAAGGTTAATAGTTGCACACATAACGTATTGAAACACTGTTAAACAAGCTAGAAGCTAACAACTTTTTATGGCTACATGCAGTAAGTGCGAGATACTCAACAGGGTTGTGGTGAAGAAGTCTAATATAATGCTACACATAACATTCAGTTATGAACACACGATTCAGATGTAATTCAGTCCCTGCTGGTCTCTGTGTGAACGCACAGACTGTGGTTTAATCTCCATACCGACTGGTGTACACAGACCAATCTGTGTTTATAATCTCGCTCTGAATCAGCACTGAACTTCGGCTGCCGATCTAAACATTCAGGCGACGTCTGACCAAACACTGACTCATTACTGACTCACAAAAGAGAGGAGAGAAAATACAGCAGTGCTGCTTTTATCTTTGGTATAAATGTTGCTTCTGGTTTCATGAAAAGGTAAATAGAGACCAGGGAGCCCCTTATAATTGAAATGATGTTGTGCCTTTGTGGCTGCTGGCTTGACTAAACTGTTTTCTTGTTGCATTAGTAGTGGCTCTCCCACTCCCCATGCTCACACCCTTCATGGTTTAGCAATGTCAAGCTAAACATGCATGGCTAGTTTCGGTCCAGGCCTTGGCAGAGATTTCTGGCACAGACAATTCTCAGTGAACTGGCAGCAACAGATGTCACGGCAGCTTTTCTCCTTGTGTAAGGTATGTACCAAATATTTCTTTGCACTAGCACAGAACAGAGAGAAGGTGAAACCATTTACCTCAGGCCACCTGGGTGTACTGAGTCAGGGGTGTGCCACCGGAATAATCCTGAAATAATAACAATGAACTCTGCATTCAAACGAAACACAAGTAAAATAACAAGATCTTCAACTTAAGAGGTAGATTTTTTTGTCTTGTACACATTTTAAAAATGTCATTAAAGTTATTTGATTTACTGTCTGTCGATCATATATCATAATTCATTTCTTTGAATGTCTTCTGTTTCACCATTAACAGTTTCTATTTCATGGTCACTTTCATTTAAAGGTGTTTGATCTGTGTGCCACCTACAATTTAAAGAAGCATGGCCCACAGAGCAGCAGGCTTGCTGTTAGGTATTGCATGTTGCTGCCACCTTCTGCAGTGTGCAGGAACAGGTGGTGGGATTTGGGTACTGGCTCAATCATTTGTGATTAATTTATTATTCATTAAGTGATTATACTTGTATAAATATTCCAGTGCCACACTCCCCCACCACACAGGTTGTACATCTACATCTGTGGTTAGCATCAAAGACACAGTTTGTCTATTCAAGGTTGTACCTCGGACTACGTGGCCAAAAGTGTAGGGACACCAGAACAAACACATCATTGCAATAACGATGGGTTTCAGAACACAAGATTTGGGAACATGGCTGCCAGGATTTTCTCCCATTCAGCCCTGATGTTTGGTGATGAGACCCGGCTCGAGGTCAGCAGTCACGTCCATCCCAACAGTGTTGGATGGGGTTGAGGTCAGGGGTCTGTGAAACCCCAACCATGAGAAACCAAAAGTCCATACATGTATGTGCACTGGGGTGTCCACATACATTTGGCCATTCAGCATACATTGTTATTCCAGCACTTTTGCCGCATAACAATAACAGCGTTTAAGAATGAACAGCATTAAAAGCATGTGTAATAAAGAAGAGGCGCTACTTACCGGTGTATCTACATGCTTTAATGGCAGCTGAGGAGTGGGAGGCTGGAGAGAAACAGAGAGAAACAGAGTCAGTGGGTTAGTCATTGTTTCTTTCACACCGAGGAAGAAACAACACGTGAGTGAAAGGACGAGAAAGTTGAGAGAGACTACGTATTTTACAGACCTCTCTCTCTCTCTCGGGCTGTCTGTGTTAGACCAGACACAAAGACATCCTGTTAACCTTTCCTGGACTGTCTCAACTCAACTATCAGGACCAATACGGTTCTCAAAAACTCTTTCAAATACAGTACGAATAAAAAATGTAATAAAAAGCAGTTATTATGAAAAGAAAGAGAAGACGTGGACACTAAATGTAGGTAACGTAAACCCACTGTGTTCAGTAAACGTCCCGTTTGGTAAAAACATGTTTTCACTATTATTTGGAGAAGACAAACTGTAATTGCTTTGGCTGAAAGATTCATTTTTGAAACAGTAGTAATTTCCTCTGTGCTTTCAGCCATATCGCATGATCTTCATCAACTATATTTTTATTGGACTTCAGAGGGGAAATGGTCAAATTTGCCTTCAATCTTTGTGCTGGTTATAAATAGAAAAATACAAAGTGACGTGCTGATGTTTGTAGTGGGAAAGGCCAAATAATCAATATGTAAAAGTAAGAAAATAAAAAACTAAGGCTGAGATGAGAAGCAGAGACAGTACGTGAGGCAGGGAAAGAAAGTATGTGACACACACACACACACACAGCTTGACAGTGATCCATGTGTTGGGGAAAATCTCTTAACGGAGTTAAGTACAGCGTCTTAGGCTGATGTGAGCTCTATAAACTAAACGGGGAACTGTTTAACAAGCTGCTGCAGTCATTTAAAAGGGCCCGCGTCCAACGTAAATAAGTGAAAAGTAGTTACTGAAGCTTGGAATGTTCCTAACTTGGTCATATCATTGGTAAAATATAAAACGGGACTGACTGCGCCACTTTTTATTTGACTTTATATCGACTAGATATCAGGAGAATGATCAAATTGCTATTCCTGATGGTTTTCTAATCACATCCCACCGTTCGCTGAGCATGCAGTCTTTATGGAAGTGAACGAAAAACCCCCATTTCAAGCTCATTAAAGTGAAAACGACTCAAGCCTCACTGTTGCAGGGCATAAATCACATTTTGTCTTGTAAAGGAGCAAACCCCTAGAGGAAAGGAAAATAATCACTTTGACTGGAGCTCAGCGTCTGTCCTCCTCTACTCCCACCCTCAAAGTCTCAGAACCAATCAGTGATACTTTCCTAGGATATTAGGGTCTGTGGCAATGGTTGTCTTTTTTGTATTTTCTATTTGTGGTTATTCTTGAGCGCACAGGTTACCTGCTTCACATTCCTGCCAGTGACACACAGGTAGGGATAACATGTAAGTAATTAAAGTAAGCATGGACGTAAACAATGCATATATATATATATATATATATATATATATATATATATATAATGTTTTTTTCTGTAATGTCATGTAATAGTTGTGAGGGCGTGGCTCAAGGGCACATCAATAGTGTGAAAGTTTGTGAGATTTGAACTGCCAGTCAGTCGGTCACAAGGCCACATATTTGCCTTTTGATAACCTAAGTAAGAAACTGCTACCCCACGACACATCACCATCATCTTCATCACTGTCATCATCACCATCAGATTCTTCTCACCTCTACAGCTGAAAACAGGACACAGAGGTGTCTTGTTTGAGCGCTACAGACCCGCTTTTCTTTTGAGGAAAGGGAGGAAGCTGTTATGGTTATAGCCTCTGACCTTTGACCTCCAGCAACCACATCACTGTGTGTGGTTTTGCCACAATCCCAGAAAGGGTCATTGCATTACGAGGGGGATTTCAGAGGCCAACGACATCTTTAAGAGTTTCCATGATGGCCTCACTTGTGCACAGATTCACACACGTTCTGCACAAACACACACATGCATGCACATGTTACACTCACCAGCTCATAGTTAGTAGTGGTCTGACATGACGTGGTGACCTGAAAATGGAGAAACAGAGAAATCAGTGTGAAGAAAAGCATTCAAATCTGTAAGGAGATAAAAAAAGAGGATATACAGTAGTAGCATCTTCTCATCTCTGAAGTACTTCAGGACTGTGTTTTAAAAACACTACTGTTAGAACTGCATCTTCAGAAACAGAGAGGGAGAAACATCTCTGAATGTTTCCTCCTGAATGCCTGAGTATTCCCCAAATCACCCTTAACAACACAGAAATAACCACTGCATCAAAAAAACATGTGGGAAACATGTCGGGGCTATTTCAGGCAAACTCACTGGCACTGAAATCACACAGAGTGAACACTTCCTGTAAACGTCAGAAAACAATTTAACATGAAACATTAAATTACACTGTCAGTTGAAGCATGTGACTTTATAATTGGTTATGCATGATGTTTTTTGGTGATCACTCAGTCTGAGGAAACACAAAGTGCCTTATCGAGCATGTCTAAAGCGATTTAACCTGCATTCAATAACACCTCACGTCAAACATCATGTGAGAAACCCTGATTTACAGTGCTTTCTGCATGGGAAGGCACTGGGACCCTGGAGTTTTCCACACATGCTCTGTGACTCTGTGCACCTTGAACACATGTCGGACCAGGCAACACATATGCTGTGACCGGACTACACAATATCTTTACCTTTCCAGAAGGTCACTGTTTAGATTAGAGTTAAACTAGGTGAGAAAAAGGTTTTCCTTAATGTTTGTAGGAGAAGCTGGAACCATCAAATGACTCAAATGATTCATCGATCATCAAGATAATCATTTTCTGTTAATATTACTACCATAAACCACAACACCGTCAATCAGCACATTACTGTAGCAGCCTTGATCTCAGAACAGTTGTTTTGCAAGCATGTCCTTTCCCTCCCTCCTGAAAATGATTTCCCATCCGTCTCCTTCCATGCACTGCAGTCTCATACTGCAGCTGCAAGAGAAAGTGAAAGCTCCAGCTCCTTTTGTCTTGTGAAACAGCATCCTGCCCCCGCTTCGCGCTGTGCAACAACATGTTTTTTTCAGTGAAACAACAAATGCAGCTGGGTGGCACACCAGTACTATAAAATGCAGAGAGGAGGGCCGGTACCTGTTGCCCGATCTCCCAGCAACAGTATCGCTTGTCCCCTAATTATACTATCACCTCAAAATTAGCAAGGGATTGATTTCCTGATGCTGCAATGCTACATGTAGCATCTTTAAATAGCAGTTAAGGGCATCACAGGCCAATTTGGTTCTCAAAACAGTTTGCTCATCGTATCCATGACAGGCAAGTGTGGTTCCTAATAGTCTGTTTTACCCTCAGCACCACAATCCACTGATTGCGACACATAAACAGGTCGTCTCTGGCAAGCAGAGTGACTTCCGTGTGATTGTATTTACTTTAGTGTACAGATAAACATGGACGCATACGTGTGCACGGTTAAACGAGTGCATGCAGCGGGCAGTATCGCAGCGTGCCACCAGTTGACGGATGTTTAGGAGCAGAGAGATGAGAGCGCGCTATCAGCAGACAACACACGCAGGCAGGAAGGAAGCCGCTGTAATTAGTTTGCTCTGGGAAAACAAAAGACTCATTGACTTTGTAATGCTATCATCAGGCGTATCAGAGTACAGTAGTTGGATAAGATCGCAGCAGAACAGATCCCCACCCAATGCCTGCTGATATGCAACATGATGGCATCAGTCCACCAGTCAGAGCTGATGTGCTCTTTGTTGGATCACAGGCACCTTAATATGTTACTGTGTATGTACTGGCACTTTGTTCTACACCTGACATGCACACTACAATCTGATGTGCAGACCTTGTTAAGTGCACGTACAATGTGTGTGCATGTGTGTGCATGCCAAAGTAGCCATTGCTTTTGAAAAACAACTTGGAGGCCATCATGTTGAACCCCTGGGTTAATAAAGTGAATGAGTTACACTGCAGCTGCAGGTGTTACAGGGAAGTGGACTAAGGTGAACATGAGGAAGAGAAACGAGAGGTGCTGAATGAACGACAGGTACGTCAGTGCGTTCTACTGGCAGGTGTTTCTATTATTTTGTCCAATATTTTACATATCTCAATGTGCCTTTGTCTCCTCCCTTTTCATAAAAATAATATAAAGATTTGTTTAATTTTCAATGTCCATGTTTATTTTGTTTGCTAATGTTAATTTAGTGCCATCTTCACACCGTCTTAACACCCATAATACATTAACACAAACTGCTGCTAAACAAGTGCCCTTTAGCAAGGCAGCTGACACGCAGCTACTCGGCTGAGGCCAGCAGAAGAAGACGTTGAAGTAGCAGGTGCCAGAAGCGAGTCGGCTCATGCCTGCTCTCCATTGTGACTGCACTATCTGGGGCTAGCGTGTCTGACATTCATATATCAGTGTGGGCGGTCCCAGTGGCCCCGGGGGCCTCGTAGTAAGAGCATCCGCCTTTATTTACAGCTGACAGGAGCTGCTGTCCTCCCTCCAGTATTGATCGAAAGGTCAGAAAGGTATAGTGATGACTTTTAGTGTTTTAGTGGCTACTGTATGTTTACATGCAGAGAAACCAGACTACTGGTCGGCCATTTTAATCCTGATTCCTTTAGGAGCATGTTTGTGGAGGAATCAGACAAGAGCGTTGCTTGCAAATATTAGATTCAGTGAGGCATGAGAAAGTACAGACACTGACTTCATAATCATCTTACATTCCTTCAAACACTGTTCTCAGTGAAACTTAAAATCATCACCACATCACCATGCAAGTGAGCTACCCCTGACTTCATCCATATATGGTTGGTGCAGCTGGAAGCCAGACTAATACAGGCTTCTCTGGGTTTTTACCAGCTCAGACGGATAACAGTGTAGGAATCTCCAAGAGGCCCTGCCACACGCTTCAGTATCCAGAACACCTGAACTTCATCCCTGGTGTTGTCTCTTTGCCTGCCAGTTCGCATCTTTTCTTCAGCACCACAGTTCCTTGCAAGATTGGAAATAACACTATCCTATATTTGTTTGTCTCAAACATCCACAGGATCAGCATTAACACGCTCAGAAATCATCACCTGAAGCCTGAGAACTGGTTGTCTGACAGATATTTTCCTTTTTATGCTCATGCTCACTAGAGAAAACTTAATTTTGGTCTGATTCCACTTAAAATAAAGTTAATGTTGAACTTTTCTTTCCTCTGAATGAGTCTCCCCAAATCAGTTCCAAGCAAAGTGACCAGCAGACCACAAAGGAAACTCTCCAACGTGGAGAGAGAGAATCAAAGCGGGTTTAGGCTTTTAAAACAGGCAGCTTATACTCTCACAGAGTCACGAGGGGAACGTCTGGGAAGCCACTGAACTCGAACAAGGAGTCGAGCGAGCCACCGGGGGGCCCCTCCGCAATCTCAACCCAGCCAAGAAGCCTCATTAGGGGGCAAACAGAGGTGAGCTGAGGCGGGATGTTGTTGAGTTACCCGCAGCAAAGGTCAAATGTCTGAGGTGAGTCTCGACAGTTTCACGGAGCGTCCCCCCACTTTCTTGATCTTCCCTCTTCACACTGAGAGCGCGGATCAGCGAGAGCTTTAATGATTTCAGCAAAAGCGCTGCTCAAGTACTCAAGTGGGTTTATATGGAAATGGAGAGTGCAGAATATCAAAGCATGACTCTCTCTCTGTCCACTGAGTTGAATCATTGTATAATGAGTTAACGTTCTGCAGTTGGAGCAGGATGGTGATGAACTGTTTTCTCTTCACTCTCACACACTTCAAACAGGCTGGAACAAGCATCCTTTGATAACCAAAGAAGAATAAAAGTCACTTGCTCAGCAACCTTAGCATTCTTTGTTTGCTTGTTGTCAAACACATAAAAAAAGTATCAAATCTTTCATTTTTACAGATGAGAGGAACACAGTTTTTGATATCTTGCATGGGATACCCATTAAAGGTTTTCTTTCTAAAGTTAAAGATGACATTTTGAGTGTTTTAATTTGGGGAAGCTGCAGTAGTTCCACAGATTGTTGCCTCTTTACCCTTCTAACTTAACAAGAATCACTCTGATCTTAGCAGATGGGAGAAAGCATGTGTTTGCCACTGTGCATAAATCATCTCATTGGCTCCAATAAGTAAGCCTGCCATTGGTCCAACCACACTCAAAATTCCTCAAGCACTCCTCCTGCCCACACAAGAGCCACTGCCGCGTTAATGGCAGTTTGCCTGAGAAAGTAAATTCTTCACTTTCCAAATGGGGGCCAAATAAGGACTGAAGCTCAAACAGCCCCTTTGGAGGGATTTAAACATCGGCCGGGTTACTGTTTTACTTGGAGAGCTAATAAATCCACAGAGCTCTGTGATGGTGGAGAGCGTGTTCCTACAGAACGTCAAGTGTTCAATGGTTAAATAATACTTTATGTAGAATTTAAAAAGAGAGTTAAATCAAGTTGTGATAGTAACGGCAAAATAAATGACTCGTGCAGAATGCTGCCAGAGAAGAGTACTGCGTGGGAAAGTTCTATCATTTAGAAGAAAGCGGATCCACTCAGTTTACATGTTATCTTGTCAACGGTCTAAGCTATTTGCTGGCTATTTAAATTTGGAACCAAACACTTCCAGGCTGGTCTGGTCCATGAAGGTCCAACTGCTATTTCGGATGGACCCAAACAGGATGGAAAAGGGCTGGTGTATACACATGAAGTCTAAATAATTGTTTTTGTTAAGTAGAACACACCAGCTGTTTCCACTGGCGTCCATCAACACCCGGTAGCACAACACAAACAAGGTCTTCCCACAGCATGAAAACCATCGTGTGATGGTTGAACAAATGACACGACCGTGACTGGATGGAAAAAAGAGCTTTGAAGCTCTCTGGAAGCTTTCTCTGCAAAATGAACTCTTCCAAGCAACAAGTTCCCCGTCTATATCTCAATCTAAATCTTGTGGATAACACAAGAAGTGGATATGTTTTCTCACATGACAACAAAATCACTACCACATGGTTAACACACTATAAACAAGCACACAAATCGGCCGACAGGCACAAGCATTTGCTTCCACCCTAAGTGATTCAGACAAAATACACCACAACATACATGAGGTTATTTACAGTGAAATATACCAGAGTGGATCGCCTTCTTATTTTAACTGTTTTGATTGCCAGTGAGCCACATTTGTGTCCAACAAAGGCACCGACGTCATTTCACCTCAAAACCGACATGCCGATGTTGGGTTTGAGGTCCAAAGTCCCTTCATCAAGTGGACGCGCAAGAGGCCAAAGACCATGGATCACTGAGGAAGCAGCTACTTGATCATGATCCAGCCACAGTGAATGGTGAGTGGGCTCTGGCTTGGCTGCTTCACCCCTTGTATGGTTACAACCAAAATCACTGCGAGTTACAGACGACAAAATACCCCATTATGCAAGGAAATGATGAATATCAGATGTGCAATTGTGGCTCACGTTGGACACAGGTTGAAAACCTCCAAATTTGAAAGCCCGCCTTGGAGATTAATGCTAGAGGGGCATGACCGCATATCATAAATGTTAGGTAATTTAATTGGGGGTTCAATCATGGGAGAGGCCTAACATTTGGGCCAGGTTTAAAACCAGCACTCACCTGATTTTTCTACTCGTGGGAAACCGTGTTTCTAACACTTCAAAGGCCAGACTTGTTTGGAAGTTGAAAACAAGCATGTTTTCATCATTACTGGATGGAGCAGACGCTGGACGGTGCTGATGGGGTTGTTCCGGATAGCGTTCGCCTATCAGTAGCTATTTAATTAGGGCTGGCTGCAGTATGATTTCTCTCATTCGACCACTAATAGCACAGCGAAGCGAGAATAAAGGAACAACGCCAAGCCAAAATCAACGGTACACACGGAGAAAAAGTGCAATAAAATATAGGCTTACTAGAACACAGGATGCTCACAAGGATTCATACAGGCTCTTTTGCTGCAATTACTTTTATGAAAGCCTCAATTTCTGCTTGAGTCTGCACTTTTCTTACAAGTGTAATTCTGAAAGCAGATTGTTTGTGTTACTTTGTATTGAAATTTCTTTTGAATCTAAACTTGCTTTTTAATTTTCCTTGCCAGCCTGTCACTTATTGACAGAAATAAGTTAGTGGGTAGGCCGAGCCTCCACTAATTCAGCCTTGACCTCGTGTGGTTGCATGGTAAATGCCATCCTCCCTGGTCACTACTGCTTTTATAACACATAGTTTGGAGCTGACGCAGCTGGAGGATCTTGTCGTTTTCGCAGTCTAGCAGCCACACTTTGTGTTTGTGTGCTGTCCTTGTGAAGTCGAATATCCCCAAACTTAATCTGGTACACAAATGTGATGCATGATGGAGAAAAACAAGCTTCATATCTGCACAAACATGTGAGAGGAATTGCTATTTGGCAATCAAAGTACAAAGTTATCTACTTTATTCTGCGATTTATGGTGTTTTTTCCCCAATGTTTCTTTTACGTTTGCCAAGGTTTCACTCCTCTGATGTGTCAAAAGATGAACTGCCCCCAGGGAAACTAGGTATGTTATTAAGGCATGGGAGAGATAGAGGGAAGAGACAAATAGTTCAGAAGGGATTGATCTGCAGGGACAGCAGCCGTTCCATAAGCATCACTCTTTGAGAACATCTTCATGTTATGAGACACGAGGGAGACATGAGTTAGGGCTCTTCTGGCAGGTTAAGAGGGTTTCTGGGAAAGGTGGAGAAAGTGGTAGAGCATTTTCTCTTGAGACTTATGACCAGTTTAAAAAGGTTATGTCGTTTCTTCAAATCAAATCGAGAAAGTGCTCAAGAAAAATGCATCTTAGTAAAACAAAGTGTTTCATTTTGGCTCCGTAATAAAAGCACATTCCTTTCTGTTGTTTTGACTGTTTAGTGGGAGATGGGACATACAAGGCTCTAGACCTCTTGACCATTTCCTGCTTAACTGCCACCCTTGTGTTAGCTTAAGGTCAAAGGTGAATGATTGCCACCATCAGTCTGCATCCTCTCTCAAAGGTGTCAGAAAGAGAAAGTGTGAGAAAAAGGCAAGGAACAGGAAGAAAAACAGACGTTTCTTGCAAACAGCTGCCAAAGCAGACGCAGGTTACACTGAGAGAAAACACGTGTTTGCCTGCTGTGTTGACTAGTTGCTCCCGGTCTCTCCACGACTCTG
Organism: Nannoperca australis; assembly: GCA_036023655.1. Lineage (NCBI taxonomy): Eukaryota > Metazoa > Chordata > Actinopteri > Centrarchiformes > Percichthyidae > Nannoperca > Nannoperca australis. The sequence continues at coordinate 13,491 of JAVQJD010084784.1, read as the reverse complement.
CCGCCACAAATCACCGCTCGTCGGGTCATGAAAGCCTCCCGAGCCTCAAACAGCAACTCAAATGAACTGTGTCTGTCCCGTCCTTTCCCATGAGTGTGTGTCTGACTAGCCCACATCCAAAACATGCAGAGTACAGCATTTTCCAGCTGATCTGACATCCACAAATCCCTCCAACAGCCTTTTTATGGACTGGAAATTCAGCTTGAAGACCCACTTTAAACCATGGAACAATGCAAAGCACTACAAACTACAGCATGCCAAACTACAGATGGAATACACTGCAAAAACCCTCTATGCATCAGAAAATGTTACCTGCACACCGCTTCCACTTTCTCACGCTCTTTCTTCTCTCCCCCTCTGCCTTGTTTCTACCTCTGCATTCTCCCTGCCTTCAGACCCCCCCTCCAGCAGAAAAACAGAGCAAGAGAGGGAGTACCAAATACAGACACTTTCCTCCTCCTCCTCCTCCTCCGCCCCTCTCGCTCCAAACAACAGCAGTAATCCCAAACGCGTGTCAGAGAGCTACTGAACTCCGTACTGTGCAAATGTGTGCTCGCATGTGAATGTCTGTGCAGCCTCCGGACTGGACCAGGATACACTCCTTATTCTGCTGGCTGAGGTTCCTCCTGACAACTGCCAAGAAATTTCGAAACACGCTATATAAGGCCAAGAAAGTGGCTTGGGGCTCCTTATGATTCCGGTACCCAAAACGAGAGAGCAAAAGCCGTCCGGGGGCAGACAGTAACTGTATCCCTCTGTATCCCCCCCCTTCATAGCCTTGCTGGAGCTGTTGACACATGCTTGACAGAGGGAGCGAGAGAGAGAAGGGGAAGGAGAGAGAAAGAAGTACTTTTCTGTTCTAAAAACTCTTTAAACGCATCTAAAAACCTTATAATCAAACCTTTTCTGTCAGACTTGAAACAGTCATGTGCAATTAAATCAGGTTGATATATTTTTAGCTGGAAGGCTATTATACTTGAAAGTACTCTATTACATTTTACATTCATATATTTCACATGCGGGGTTTCCATTTTTCATTCATGCATGTTTGTAACACTGATTCTAACTCCTTTCTGCATAGAATATTTAGGCTATTGGTGGTCATTTTTAGCACTTTAAGTGGTAATCAGCACTTTCATTTATTGACAGTTTTAACTTTTTTCCAATTTACTTGAACAAGTATCTAAATGGTTGCACTTGTATATGGAGAAAGACAAACATGTCCTTCCATATGATAAAAGTGAGAATAAGAATAATATATGATTCTGTAGGACCCTCTGTGATAACTTTCTTCTAAAGCGTTTATTGTCAGATTTGATGAGTGAACCGAACATAATGAATGTTAGAGTTGGAGAAAAGGTGCACAGCTGTATGGTTACCTGTTGACAGCTGTGATCTGTAAGGACATTAACAGACGGGATACCCCAAGATCCCTCTTTTGTAAAACACTGTCCCGTTGGGTTTAAGTACACGGGGTAAACTTAGCTCCTGACCTGCAGGTAAATTGGGCCATCAGTCATCTGCTAGCACCCGGTTATTAGGTCGCCCGTACCGTTTGTCTGCCAGCTCTATCTACCGACTACTGCGCTGCATCTATACCGCTGAAGGGCGTCGCTATGGAGACGTGCTGTGATGGCTCTTTGATGTGACGTGCTTGCGCCGGGGAAACAGACCAGCCTCTGTGAAGGGCTGCTGAGGAATGAGGAGGCTTGGCTGTTGTGAATGTGTGTGTGTCTCATCATTCTCTCTGTCTACCTTTTTCACTTTCATGCTTGGATAGCTACTCTCTTTTCCATGCCAACATTCTTGAACGCTCCTCATGCCTTCTTCTATGCACGTCCTACTGTGTTTTTGGTCTTGCTCCGTGTGCTTTCTCCCTTTGGAAGATAAAGCAGATAAAAACAAGGGAACCATGGGAAAGTATCCAACAACACCACAACAAGGAGTCATGGAGGCCTGTTCATTTTTAAATGTAATATTAATATTTGTTTGTTGTTAAAACGGAGATATTTGGCCTCTGAGTGGGTGGGCCGGTGCGCATGTTTGATTGACAGCAGGGGGACAAGAAAAATTGGGCTGGCAGCACATGGGGCCTCCCCCTTGTTAAGATGCCATGCCGACCAGGGACCTTTGTTGCATCTCTCTCTGTCCCACGTCATCTGTCCACGATCACTATTGAATAAAGACAGAACATCCGTGTTAAGTAGCTATCTATCTGCAACTTGATCCCCTGCTGGAGGTTTGTTTGGTAGCTCAGCCATCAACCTGCAGTGGCGAACGAGACGTGTTTCAATGCTTACAGATGAAGCCTATGATGACTCTTTCATGCAAACAAAGTTTGAAATGAATTGATATGATTGGCCCTTTGCAGAAGGAGTCAAAGTTAATAAAGAAATAATGACATTCCATCAATGCACAGACTGTATTCATTTCTCCCCTTATGGAAACTGTTTTTTTCTCAAAAAAGTCCCGTAACGGCCCATTTTCAATCAAAACTTCATGTCCAGACACACTCGCACATGCTGAGTTACATTAATAGCCCAGAGTTTTACAGTAGGTGGTAAAATGGGGTTGCACCCGTGCCTCCTGAAATATTAAAGAGCTTCTGGGTTGCATTTTATAGAGCATGTCATTTGCCAGAGGTCTAATTAAAGGCCTCTCCCAGTTTTCACACATGTTAGGATGTGGATTAAAATGTCAGGCTGCCAGGATTAAAATCCTAGGCCCCAAAACACTTGACCTCAAAAGTCTGCAGTGCAGGAGGTCCAGCTTAGTTCAAGTCAGGCTTAGTCGAGTTTGGAATGTGCATGAATTGACTGAGAGACAAACAAAGCTGCTTTAAAGTCACATTGTGCAAAGACCCTGAGAGTTTTCTGATATCACTGTAAACTCTGACTCTTTTTTGTACACACCTCGAGCACACCTTCTCGTGCTCGTGTTGTGATAGCAGTGAATGAGCTCGGCCTGACAAAGAAATACTGGGCCACTAGAGATGAAACGGGGCCGTCTGAGTCTCCTCGCAGCAAAAATATCCCCTGGATTTCCTTTTGCATGACAAAGGAACTATTAGATCTTCTAAAAATAGAAACTCAGCATGTGACTGGATTTGCCAAATCTGCTTCACAACCTGAACAGATTTAAGACAAGGATGCACGAGGCTTTTAACAGGCTTGGGGAAGACCACTTTCATTGACAGAGGTATAAACAGTGCATTTTTCCATTCATGCAATTGTAAACTGTTCTCAGTTAATTAATGAATTAATTGAATGTTGTTAATGAAAACAGGATAAAAGATATGAATGCTGGAATCAAACAATAGAAAACTTTATTGCAACATTTCATTTTGGGGCATGTTCTTTTAATGTTAACGAGGTGAAATATCTGTGTGACACACGAGACTCTCGAATTGAAACATTACTTTCGATGTAAGAGTTTTATGGCCCCCCCCCCACGGGTGCTGCTCCAGGATATGTGAACATCTACAACTACAGGAAGTGGAAAAGCCTGACTGCAGCGATAAGTAAACACAGTTGTGAGATTTTGAAATTGAATTGCTGAACAAAAACTAATGTTGAAAGCAGGGAGTGCTGTTGCAGCGTGACTCCCTAAACCCACAGAAGAAGCTGGGTTAAAGGTCAGCAAGCCCCTGACCTTTACTCTTACTATTAGAACAGAGAGAAACTTCCAAGCTGAAGGAAATGCATGTCAGAACCACACTGACACAAACATGTAAACAGCATTTTATAAAGACAAAAGCACTCTGCAGCATTGTTGATTACATGAGGAATATTCAGACTGTTCTATCCAACCCCTTCCCATCATTCCTCCTTGGCCTAAATCAGCCGCTGCCAAACCTCGCCTCTGTCTTCCAACCCACCAGCCCCATTGCACAGCACAAACCACTGCAGCGGCATTCCAGGAGGCTCTTCCCAGACACGGCAGGGAGAAATCACAAGGAATAATGAGGGCTTGTTTCCACAGAGGGGGCGAGAGAGACGGCACAGACGCTGCACTATCCAGTTAACACACGAAAACACACGCATGCTTATGTTATGCTATTGGGTGGATCTGTTTGCATATTTCTGTTGCAATGGTGCCAAACTGAGCCCTGAATCCAGCCAGTGGAGTGTGTTGATCTGCACGTTTAACCCGTTTAACAGTGTATACATACTGCTGTGCTCCACACACAAACAGCTAGTTTCTTATAAAGAGTTCTGTATGTTGAGAAACACAATGTAGCAATTTAGCTTCAGGAGTCCTACAAAGAGTCCCAACATAAGTCAGAAATTACTGGATATTTTCACTCTGGTCAGTAAAAAATCTTAGAAATAGATTGAAGTGGAGATACTTAAAGTGTGCAGATGCATTGACCTGTTATTAATGACCAAACCAGAGCTAAAGGAGCGTGAATTGTGGACATTCATTAGGTGGCCAGAAACACAACTCAGCAATGTTTGCCAACAACTTTATATTGTGGTAATAATAATTTAATTATATAGCGTAATTAACCACACGTTCATATAGAGTCAAAATGAAGGATAGTAATCTAAGTCCTTAAAACTACTATGTTTGAAGTCATCTACAGTAATTTATTATGCCGAAATTTCCCAGGCTATTTAAACAAAACAGTCAGATATGAGGACCCAACACACCAGACTCCTGTGTAACTGACAGACGTTGTCTCCAACCCACAGCCACAGCCCCCCAGCCCAGACAAGCCTCCACCTCCCCATACACAACCAGGACCAACACGCTGAGGTCTCCGACACGCTGCGGGATCAGAACGCATCCATCGCATGCAGAGAAGCCGTTCTTCATCAAGGCACATTAGAGGACATCTGTCTTTTGGATGCTCTGCACAGACATTTTCATAAGCTTGAAAAGTTAATGATAGTAATGCATGCGGTTACAAAATGTCAAAGTTTAGTAGAAGGAGGATGAGAAAGGGAAACTATCACTAATCGTTCCTCTGACAACAAGATTACAGGGATGTTGGATTACTTTACTGTCCAAGTGAAATGAACATGATACTGAATATCTGCTCCAGAAACTCACTCTCCATCTCAACAAGTCACAAGACGTTCTCAAAGCCGGGTGCAGGGTGATATGCAGTGCTACATACTAGATCTTTCTTGATGGTAATTACAGGACAGCCACCTTAAGATGCCAGACATTTTCATGTTGTTGCAATTTGTCTGGTCACCAACAGAGGGCAGTAAATGTCACTTCATGCACTAAAGACAAAAACACAGAAGACTCTTTACCATTTCTGTAAAATACAATATCAGATCTCAGACTCTCCCCTAATATAATATAGTAATGTTTAATGCAGACTCTTGGTAATAATAAATACATTATATCTATATTATACACATATGTTGTCTCAGATCATACGTTAAAAACATTTACCGTCATCACATCCTCATTAAAATCAGAATGGGTATCCATTAAAATGCCATAAAAACACAGAGATGCTGCATAAAACATAATAACAGCATCATTACAACACTCAAACAACTGTCTTTTAATGTCCTGGTTACAATACAGCATAAAAAGGGAAGTTGCGGACAGCTTAAAATAATAAACACATAAAATAAAATCAACGCAGCGCGGCAGTTATCTTCACGTCTGGCGAACTGCAAACCGCTGGCAACAACCTCACTGTGCTTCATGACAAATTTACAGTTCAAGGTCAGCGTGGAGTCAGCATAGGAAAGCATCGCCGTCTGCCTAAATCCACATGGCCTGAGACAATGAGCGTGCCACCGTCGTATGGTGTCCTGTTTATTTTTATTCGAGGGTCATTTCACTGGATGAAGCCAACAGAAATGTTTGGACCCGAGTAAACCAATTTAGGGATTAGCACATTAGCAAACAGGGATTAGGAAACTTGTGCCAAAGATCTAATTTGTAACCAAATTTACCAAATTCAGTTGTTTCTGCTGCTTTCAACACTATCATTTCATCGTACCGTTTTCTCAGACACACACACACCTCTCAGTCCTCCTCCTGCAAAACATTTCCTGTGCAACGTCTGGCACTACCAGAATGAATGACTCATGACTCTGGCTGTCCTGATTATTCCCCCAATTGCCACCACAAATGGCTTTGCCTGGTTTTTAGAGGTATTTGGGAGATTGTTTTGGGAACACGCAGCTTTTGTTCCTATAGCAATATTTGGGTAGAGAGATGGTTTTGGGATGTTAATGGGGAAGGGGAGAGGAGGTAAGAGTCAGGGCAGGCTGGAGAGGAGAGAGAGAGACATTTCAACATTTCTCCCCACCAGTCACAACTAAAACCACTAAGAATAGGCTTGTTACACTCTTCCCCTCCCTTCCTTCCTTTTCATTTACTCTCCCCATGCATTCTTCTCTTTTCCAATGCAGATTGGGATCAAATGTGGTGAGTGTGACTGTGGAACATGGGATTCAATGCGAGGGAGCAGACGGGGCACCACATGGGATTACTTCCTCTTCAGTTTTCTGGATACGAACAACGTTCATCATTACCTTTGATGAAACTTGCTTGGTTACAAGGGTTTTAGCACTTTAAGACGAGTAATGCACGAGGTGAACACAACTGTGTTAAAAAACATGCTGTGGACTGGTGCTGAGGTACTGGTAAGAGGATGCCATATGACGAAGGTTTTTAGAAATAAAACCATGAGTTTGTTAGATGCTAAGACACTGCTCGGGGGTGCAAACACATTAGTCTTCCGTTCAATGGAAAAAGATGCAACGTCGTGGTTCTGATGACCGTAATATACATATTAATCCGGACAATCACACACTGTAAGCAGTTTGTAGTCTGACAGTGTGATAATATAGCAAATGTTGTGATGAAACACTAGAATAAAGACTCAGCAGAAGGGAGATGGAACGAGCACTCGCAGGACGGAAACACAATGTGACCAAACATTACACCATTCAAGTTACAGAGTGATCTACCGGGAATTTAGTATTTCATTGGCCAATGCAGTGTCCTGCCGGATGACGTCACACTGAGGTTCAATGTTTTTGTGGAACAAATCTGCCCTATTTTCCCTTTTCCCTCTACCCCTGCAACCCCGTTGTGCCAGTGCGGTGCTGCAGTCCTGTATGCAGTGCTGCAGTCGGACTACACAACATTAGTCTGAACCTGCCTGTTCAGTTCCTTCCTCTTATGTTGCCGTCTCTTTTGTTATTTAATCTCAATAACAATGAAAAGACTAGGACAAATACCAATGAAAGTGTTTATTTAAATATGTGTGACAGGGTTATCAGGTAATAACTCATTAGCAGTAAGGAGGAAAAGATGTTCAGTGTCTTACCTTCACTTCACATTTTCTATGGCAGGACAACCGGCACGCTGAAAGAAAGCAGACGTAGATATACATTACAAATGAGCCAGGACAGTAAAAATACACATAATCTCCACATGAGATCAATGGAAGAGTTAGTGTTCAGAAAGAAAGAGTACAAAGTACATTTTATAGAAAGGAAACCCCTTGTTGTTTCATCACAAAAGAACGGGTAAGGACATAACTACTGTTCAGCGCAGTAGATTTACTCTGACTGTAAAAGAAACGTCATGCATTCAGTCTTTTACTCAACAATGACAGTCTGTTGCTAAATGAACGTACTGAATGGAAACTGCAACAAGGGCAGCTCTCCTCAACATGCTGTGGTGCTGCCCCCAAGTGGCCACATGGAGCAAACATCCAAAGTGCCGTCATTCAGTTGTTTGTATTTCTGTATTGGACTTTTTGATTCAGATGAGCTTCAGCTTAAGAATTTTTAATAAAGGTGTTAAAATGGGAAAAAGTGAAATAAACCAAAACTCTGTGAGAAACTCTGAGAAAGAGTACGAACATGTCAAATGGGCAGGTACGACCTTTGACCCCTACACCTGCTGTTCCTGCTGTCAACCTATGTGGTCCCCAGGTGGTGTGTGTGTGTGTGTGTGTGTATGTGTGTGTGTTGCTGTGAGCAGAACCAGTGACCAGGGCAGAAGTGACAGCGTGTGAATGTTGTAGCTGGTCTTAATGAGAACCACACTGTTGCTTGATTAAAATAAACCTGTGTAATGGATTACTTGTGCTTGATTAGTAACTATTTGGAGAAGGTAAGTTGGTTATTTGTCCATCCCGTCAGAGAGGTAGTGACCCAAACTACAGTAGAAATGTGAAAGTAACTCAGATGGGTAAAGGTGTGAAGTCAGAGTGCTAAAGTTAATACTGTATGTTTTGGAAATTACTAGCCTTCAACCACAGCGTTTGCTCTTCATCAGTGGATTGGAGTTCAGCTGTCATCACATTGTGTAACAAGGCCATCGTTGCCACATGTCACGTGACGGAGGTGATGAAAACTGAGCCGTCTCCATGGCAGCCGAGCAAACTCAACTCAATGCGCTGATGAGGAGCGTGAGAGCGGCTGAGACCTGCAGGAAAAGGTCCATTCTTTTTGCTTTTTGGTTCAACAGCAGTTCATTATGTTGGTCACCAACATTTGGTGCATTTTTGTTATGTTAGATGAGATCTCGTACACCGCGATAATACAATCAGCTGCTCAACAATCTTTCCTTAACTTTATGCATGAGGTTTCAGTTTAATATCATTCATTTTACATTTATGTCATTTCTTGATGTTCAAGGAATAATTAGTTGGAAAAACATTGATAGTAGATCTGACTCCAAAACAAGAGATAACTGGTGAACATCTGTGCACGCTCAGCATGAATTCCAGGTTTTGAGAACAGCTGTATTTTTTTTTGTTCCTCTCTGTTTGTGCAAATAAGTGCAGATGTTTCATGATAAGTTTTCTGTGCTGATATATCTCAACCCCCTGGAGCTGATCCATGCAGGCACCAGAGGGAATCATTTCTACACTGTTGATGAGTCCCACTTATCCACAGGAGGTCTCTCCTCACACGGCTTCACCGCAGAACAAAGGAAAACACTGAAGACATGATGCACACATGGGTATATTTGATTTGTGAGCCCACATAACCTCACGTATTTCCCAAAATGTTGAATTATTATTTTAAGGGCATGAGTAGACCCTGCAGGTAAGAATACACTGTCAGTTAGTTAGGGCATTACATTGCACATATCTGGAAGAGCACACAACACATCGTCTTATTGTCACATCTTATCTCTTAGCCACAAGCCCTCTAGCAACGTGGCCTTTTTACTGGGGCGCCTAGCAACACTTCCTGGTAACTGTAAAGGACAGGAAGGATGCTCAGATTAACATGTGTCTATTTGTTTTGTGAACACACAGTACAGGAAGAAGAAAATAGCTTGTGTTGAATAGCACAAAAAGATCGTTTTCAGCTGATTAAACCACGTTTGCGTGCATAAAGCTGCTGGAAGGCTTCAGGAGGCAGGTTTGGGCTTTCAGCTGGATGACTTTAGGCTTTGTCATTTGGCCAGGAAAGCTTATTGCAGTCTACTGTATTTGAACATGGAGGATGAATGAACAAAAGAGGGATGAAAGGGAAAGTAATTCTCCTGTGCTCCCCTTTGCACTCTCTTTCCTTTGTTTTCCTCGTCTACCTCCCAATCCCCCCATACCCCAATTTCTCTCTCTTTATTCTTCCTCACTCTACCCCCACCCCTCACCCCTCTTTCCCTTTTCCCCTCTTATCTAGGCTAATGCAGCAGCAGCAGCCATGCTAATTTTAACAGCAAATCCTCAGCCAAAGCCCTGCGCAGGCTCGCTCTCCTACTGCCGGGCTTCTGAGTGTTTGTCAACTCGGCTTCTGCTAAAGACACTGTTTGTAGTTCACAAAGGAGGAAGGGAGAGGGAGTGGAAGCACGTAAGAGAGATGGAGGGAGGGAGACAAAGCTGCCCGGGAGTCCTCTCATGTTAATTTCCCCTGGACTTTTCTTGGAGTTACAATAAAACCTTTAGTTCTTCTAAAATTAGAATCGGAAGACATGTGACTGGATTGTGGAGGAAGATGGGGAGGCTTAAAGGGAGGGAGGAAGAGGGGGAAGCAACCAAAGCTGAAACAGTAGTGCATACATACAGTACATACTGTAAAGACCGAGGCAGATATAAAATACATTTGGAGAAGAAGAAAAGTATTTTTTACATCACTGTAAACTGAATCTCTCTTTTGTGACATTTAAAGTCTAAATTTGATCTTTTTGTAATTATTATTTGCAGTGTTGCTTCATAGCTCAGTCTATACAAAACGTAGCACATGGGGAAGTAATACATCTTTTTCTTTTCAGTCTGACATTCTTATATAATCTAGATTTATAATGTAGTTGTTTTGCTGGTTCACAGAGGAAAGAGAAAGTGTTGAAGCCAAAGTGCCAACAAAAACAAACTTGAGATTGAAAGAAGTTAAAACAAGAAAAGAGCGAGTTCACAGGTTAAAGGAAAAAGTGCATGCTGGGAAAGATCCCCAGCCTCGCCAGCCATCCTGAGCAGGAGTCCAGAGAACACATCTATGAATGAAGGGCTCTTACATCCGTTCCATGGGTTTAACTCAGGCCACTGTCTGGCCACAAATCATCCGCTCTACCCCCCCCCACCGTCACCCCAGACAGACACTCACCTTTGCAGATGAGGCCCTCCTTGGTGATGGCCTGCTTGCATATATCACAGCTCTTGGCCTTCTTGAACGGCTTCAGCTTGAAGGTGTGTGTGTGGACGCCCTCCAGCTCGTCGGGCTGAGGGAGGAAGAGGAAGGAGGAAGGATCAGGACAGAGTCGGCTGAACTGATGCCAGCAGGTCCACGGCCAAAAGAAACACATTTGGTATTCAGCAAAGATATATTGCTCTATGGCTGCACGTGGAGGGGTGATGATGATCCATGTGTCTTTGTTATAGTGAATGGGTTTTTTCACCGTACCCTAGATGCTTCTTTTGCTTTCGCCCCTAAAAAGTCGTGTCGTGTTCATTTAGTACTCACTTATAAGTTATTGTAATGGTTTTATATCATTGTAAACTACATATCTTATAACTTTAGAACCACTGTGGGCTGTGACAGACAGTAACACCCTTTGCTTTTTCTATTTTCTGACATTTTATCTACTAAATGATAAACTGATTGATCAAAAACTATTGAATGTTTAGTAAAATGATAATCATTAATTGTCACCTTATACATAAAATGCCAATATAGACACATATAGATACATATAGTGTCACCTTGTTCTACCATAAAATATGTTTTTTTGTTTATTTGATCAGAGACCAAAAAGATGCCACATGATCACACACACACACACACACACACACACACACACACACACACAGTGACATAGTCCGCCCACCAGCAGAAAGGATGTTTTCACTTTGAAGTTCTCTAATTAAATGACTAATTAATGATGAAGAGGAGAGAGAAAAAAAGCCTCACAGCATCTAACAACCTCAAAAACTCTAGGAATGATGTATGTGTGTGTTCGTACTGTACTGTATGCGTGTGTGTGTGTGTGTGTGTGTGTGTGTGTGTGCGCTCAGAGCAGCCTGAGGACACAACAGCTCCAGAAACTGCACCAAAATCTGAGCCGAGCAGTGACGAAAGAGTAGTGCACACGATTCTCGTCTCCCTCAAAGCGAAGATATTAGAACACAGATGGTGATGATGACGATGATGATGGTGATGATGACGATCCCCAAAGACCAAAAATGAATTCCATGACTTATCGAACGTATCGCTGACATGCAGTGACATCTCCAACATGTTAAATGTGATTTCCCCTCCAAACAGCTGCACATTACTCAGTGTTGATTTGATCAGCGTACAAAATGCAGCCCAGAATACTGTAAGTGGGTCACTAGGATTCCCTTTGAAGGGGCCTTAACTCTAAAGCAGCTCAGCCTGACATGAAATGCTGCAGAGCCTCATGAAGTGATTAACAAAACTTCTTTTCAGTCATTTAAGAAACAGTTCCAGGTTGAGTTTGTGGGTTGATCAGGTTGAATTCTATTATTAAGGTCATCTGTTAGTTTGATGTATTTTCCTAATCTGGTGGTCAAATTGATCTTAAAGAGACAGTAAGGACAGAGCGCTTATTCAACATCTGCAGGTTCTTTCTTGTAGCTCACCCTCCAACACCCTCCCTGGATCTCCCCTCTTCTCCTCCCTCCTGAGCTCTCTTTTCCCACCATCCCTCTGTCTGAACAACCTCCTCTGTGACTCATAATGATGTCATTTCCTTTGTGTATTTGTGCAGCTGGGCTGGTTTGGGCTGGGCTCCGCTGGGCTGTAAATCTCAGCGCTCTAGTATTTTATTCACACTTTGAAAGTACGACTGACTGAGTCCCTCCAGGAACAATTAGGACAAATGTAACCATTTAACTGATCACGTGAATCATCTGATCTGATTTCACATTATCGCTGATATATTGTGGCAAAAAATGGAAGAAGGCTTGTAAATTCTGCATCGCTTCCCAAATAAAAGAATTTCAATCAGAAGTGAAAAAATCACCTCCATGTCAACAAGCCAATTTTCCTCCAGCTATGTCAATATTCTGCAGTGCATACTGTCAGACAGACCTCAACAGAGAGCTATGATCTCACCCTCTTCCCTACTCAGAATGTAATACTAGCATCTGTAACTCAATGGGTTTCAACACAAAGGTTTCTTTTTTTAATCTATCTAAAACGATCTATTTGAAGTTAGAAATGTAACAAAACTATCAAAAAGGTTACGCTATATTTTGTCAACTCATGTTGCACTTGAAGACTGTAACATGCCTCTCTTAGCTGCACGTACAAGTGAGTGTACACAGGTAGTTTTCAGAGACGTTTCAATAGCACCTCCTGACAGAAGGTTGGGCCAACCAATCAGCTTGTTGAGCCTGTGAGCCTGCAAGACTGGCAGGGACGTTCACACGTATCATCTACAAACTGAAGTCCAGCTTCAGGGTTATCTTAAAAAAAGTCAGCTGCACTAAAACTTTAAATTTCACTACATAATATATCTGTAACTTCAACAAACTCCCAACAGACTGAAAATGTTCAGAACGACTACAGAAATCACAAAAAAAGACATCTAATGGTATATAGACTGCTTTTATATATAGTGCTTATAGCCAAAGCTCTTTACAGTGTGCCTCACATTCACCCGTGCATGCATGCACACACACACACACACACACACACACACACACACACACACAGTATTATACATGCAAGGCACTGGCTAAACCGTTGGATGCAAGACTACATTTTCTACCATTAGTTCTTCTAGTAGCACGACTAATTATGATCACTACTAGCACTACTGTTACAACTATGGAGAGAATTTTGTTTCTTTTTAAAGCAGTCAAAAAAATTGTTTGAGAGAGAAACTTTCCACACTTTTGCTTGCAAACTCTAAAGTTTTGCTTTCAAACCCTAAAATTTTTCTTGCAAATCTAAAAGTTTTGCTTGCGAATCTAAAAGTTGTGCTTCCAATTACGCTTTATTCTGTGGGCGGGACCTACGCTGAAAGACGTTTCTATTGGCCAGTTGTGATGTGAGTGACAGCTTGGCAACATGCCGTTGGTTA
>JAVQJD010084778.1:0-47459 GCA_036023655.1 Nannoperca australis | reverse complement strand
ACACACAAACACACACACACACACACCCATATATATATATATATATATATATATATATATATATATACACACAAACACACACACACACACACACGCAAACCGGCCTTGTGATGCATTGTCTCAGAGCACAACAGGATCTCACGCGCCCTCACACACAGACGCACATTCACTCAAACAGAAAAACACACAGCAGTCAAGGCTGCACTGGACGTGGAAGCAACCAGTAACAAACATCCGCCTTCCTTCTTTCCATCTCGCCACAGGGCAGAGCAGCGGGGTGTTACACAGGTTCGCTTGGCATTCAATAAGTGTGTATGCGTGTGAGTGTGTTACATGTCTCTTATTCTAAAGCTGGTTTAAAAAGTAGTAAAAGGTAAATCACCATCCCTGATTGTGCTTTTATTTTGAAATCCCAGTGGGCAATGCATACTTACATTGCCCAAATCAAGGCAGTAACGTGGATACGATTTCCAGCTGTGCCCACAATTTCATACAAGTAACTTTGCTTGTTTACAACTACTAATGCATGAAGCTTAGAGGTGGTACTAATTTCAGTGCACAAGTGTACCTGGATGATTTGAACACTTTTCAAAGTGTAGTCACTCGCCAGCTGGAGTGACCTCAAATTTCCTGACATCTTAACTCCACTGCAAACTCAATCCAGGACTTTGTTTAGCCTTCGCTCTTCCCGTTCAGACAGAATCTTTTCTGTTCTGTTAGTGCCGTTCGTTGCATCGTACATTTTGTTGGATGAATGCAGCGGCCATAAAAAAGTCATCCACAGTTGCCGACTTAATTTCGTCCAGCTCTACTTTTAGTTTAAAGTTAAACTTTACAGCAAACACGTTAAAGTTGGCTCTCCTAAAGTTTGGATTGCTCTCCTAAATCACTCCTATTTTACATGGAGAGTTTAAAGCTCTGACATATGGCTTTTCCCCTCTGATGGTCCTTTTTTACATTTATTTTTATATACTGCTGAAGTCTTCTTCATTTATTTCCCCTCTTTTGTTGCTCAAACAGCTTCATAGTTTCCTTTCATCCATTTCCACTTAAGATGATTTTGAAATGTCTTTGTTGACTGTATGTTGTTCAGTATCTCTCCTCTTTTTCATATAATTAATCCTTTATTGTGCGCCAGTCTTTCCTGCTTAAACGGTCCATTTTCAACATTGAGATTATTTTTGATTCATCTTATCTAATTTAAAGTCTAGTTATGTGTACAAACATGTATGTTATGCATTTAGTTTTACTGACAACAACAACAACAACAACAATCTGAGAGAAAGTAAGTGGTTACTTGTTTTCAAGGACTGCTTGGCAACTAATAATTACTTTCATTATTTATTGCTTTATTTAATTGTATAATTACCTGTTTGTTTAATTGATTGTATAAAATGTCAGAAAATACAGTCCAAAGATTCCACTGATTGAAGAATAATATTAAACAGAAACAATCCTCACAAATTAAAGCTGAAAGCCATAAATGTTTTTGCATTTTTACAAAATGTAATGTTTATTGTAGGACTGGGCTGTAACTCAATAAGTTAAATATATCATACTGTGATGATATGACTGTATGTTCAAATTAATGAAGCTGTAATCAAGTTGACATTGAGTTCAACATCAGTTTAATTTGTTATTTAATTGAATTAATTGTAATTAAATTAATTAATGTGTGATTTAGCATACTTTCAACATATATACTTATATATAATTAACATGACAATAATGTCAACCATATTGAACAACACAACCCAAGTCAGCTGATTCATTGATTAATTTATTCAGCACTGCAACTCACTCTGTAACTGCTCCAAGTATATGTAGACATGAAAATAAAGTTGATTCAACAATACTTCCCTGCCCTGTTTCACAGTGTTAGTGAACATTCTGAGCATGTACATTTAGTCCGTACAGCCTGAAGGAAGGTCATTGTAGCAGCACCAGCACCACAAATCGAATCACAACAACACACAGAGAGCCAATCGACATCTGTTTGCTCCGTGATGAGGAGGCTTCCCACACACACACACACAAACACAAAACTTACATACTCAAACCAGCCTCACACCAATACTGGGCAAGAGAAAGAGAGGGAGAGTGAAAGAAAGATGGAGGTATGTGTGTTTGTGTACGTAATGGAAAAGCAGACTTATACTCAGGTCTGTGACAGATGCATAGGTGGACATACTTTACATTTACATACAAACTATACATTTATTTATATATTTGCTCATACTCCACCCATGTAGCGTCATGTCAGTGCTGGTACCAGTTAATCTCGCAACAATGGGCACATTTTCACACGGGTGTTGATTTCTCCCAGTACACCGCCAATTATTGGTATTAGTGATTTGTAAGGCTCACCTCAGGCTACACTGAGCAAATGCTGTGAGACAGAAAAAGCATTTTATGCAAAAACTCACATTTTGCATGCAGAAAACTGGGTATAAAATAGTCTCTACAGATCTAAAAATGCAGCTGAACTTTTGAGTGCAGACTCTCGAGATTTAGTAAGAATAAAATACAAGATTCACAAAAATACAAATATGCGCTTGCTTAAGCAGGCATAATGCTGAACCCAAATAAATGCAATTGCATTTTTTTGACAACTGAATTCTCAGCAGTGGCTTAGATTATTGATCATTGTTGATTTATCTAGCAATCAATCAATTCATAATTTCAGTGTATAGAATGTTAAGAGTAAGAGAGAGGCAAACGTGACGTCTTGCTTGTCTGTCCATTCAAAGGTCCAAAACCCGAAACTAATACATTTAATGTGGTTTTAAACAGAAAAGCAGGAAATCTTTACATTGGAGAAGCTGGATTCACTGAATGATCCATGGCATTCAACCAGACGACACATGTTCCACAATTAGGAACCCTTCATCTACCCAACCGAAGTATCTTTGAGCAAAGCTGCTGAACCGCTATCAATTCCAAGCTGTGGCTTGAGCAAGGAGAGGTTTCCCACAGGGAGAAATAAACTATCACGTAGTTATCACATTACTAAGGCTGAGATATAGAGTTAACCTCGTACAGTGCAGATTTAACAGCGTAACTGCATGTCAGCTCTCAGGCCCTTTAGATTTATTTCCCAGATTTTATAAAATCCACTTATATTAAATGAGCAGTTTTTTTTTGCTTTATGAGGCTGACGGAGGCTTTCTTACTGTACGCCACGACCGGCAGACGCAACGTCTCACATCTGCTCTCCTGAAATGTCCTTGAATCGGACACTGAGTCCGCACCAGCTGCAGGGCCGCTGTCCAGTCGCTCAGCTTGGATTCTGATGTCCCAGAGGAGCGATGAGCTAAAACAAAAGGCATCAGTGAATATAAAGGTGCACAGACCTCACCGGGCTGTTTGAGACCAGACAGTGGATGTTATTGCATTACTACGGACAGCAGTGAGCCACCACGCTCACCACACACACACACACACACACACACACATATGTCCAGTGCCTGTCTTTAATGACATCATCAGGCAAAGTCTCCTCCACTCTCTGGTGTTACGACACCTCAGAGAGAGCTTCATTAAAGAGCAGTGCACAGTCTCTGCTCTCTTTATCTGCCCATGCAGAGCATAAATGGAAATGTGAATCAACATAATGAAGCTTTTGGTAATGCATTTGTGTGTTTCTGGATGTGTGTACATTTGGGTGTGCATGTTTAAATCTTAGTTAAGAGGTCTTGATTAGGCCGTGCAGCGAGGGCGTAAATAGACAAATAGGAGATTGGTGTTATAGAGGCTACTTGTCGTGCGCAGATTGTAAATTCCTCCTTACCTTTTTTCTCTTATATCCTTCCTTGTCATTTTCCTTCTTTTCCACCCTCTATATCCCGCCAACACATCCCCACCCCCACTATAAGCTAAATTATAATGGCCACATATGCAATGACACCCAAAACACTCCTCCCCCTCTAGAGAAACAAAAAAATGTGTCTTGAATCAGCTTCAGTGTATATCCTTATAAGACAACCCTTCCAGTTGTCTTCAGTTAGGGAATGAATATTTATGTGTGTGCAGGTAGGGGAGGGGCGTTCTAACACGTCTGTTATTATGGAGGAAATATGCAGCATATTGGAATGTGGTGTGATTTGATAAGCGCATCCACAGCCATGCCAAGCCACAGTCAAAGACATTTGGGAGTGCAGGGAAGAAATGATATGTGCATGCACAGGGGCTTAACAGTAACAGTTGCCCCGGGCACCCAAATTGCACCGCTGTCAACCATCTTGTTTGGCCTGGTTGGAATGCAATTTCTTAATGTTACAGACTTTAGTGGAGAATATTCTGAGCAGTAGGGTTAACAAACAGCAGAGTGAACATATAAACTCTGACGGGGTGAGAACTTCAACAGGTGCGCCCCGAGTACGTTTTAAAATCAAAAGCCGGAGTTCTGACTCCATCGGGCTAACCCCCGCTTCACTCTGGATGATGGTAGTATTAGTGTGGATGTAGCTAACACAGCACTTGCAGTTAGAATCTGAACACCTTTAACAAAGTTTGACAACATTTAATGTGTTAGCATTCAAAAATGACAGCTTCAATTTTTCCATCTTGGCCATGCACACATAATATACATAATCGTAACAGTTTCTTCCTTTTCCATTATATTCCCAAATTCTTTCTTCTCATCTTTCAGATTTGTTTGCCGTGATCTCTTCTGTCTATAAACATCTACACTGTTCTGTCCTTTCAGCTCACACTCAAGTTAGTGACAGTCTAGGGTTGTGGGAAACCGGAATAACAAAAAAACAATTTTACCATCCCTGTCTACACAGATAGAGTGTATCACACGACATGCCAATGAAGAAGGTTATGTTGCTGCTTTTGAAGAAATAAATGTTAATTACATTTCTTCCCTCTGCAGCAAAACCTGAAAGTTATAGTTTCACTTTGGCTCTCTATATAAATCCCTTCTAGCAGAGAAGGCTCCTAGCCAAACCTATAAACCCCTATTACGGGATTCTGAATAACTAAGAACTCAAACCCCAACTCATTTGCTGCATCTCCACATTAAAGAATGACTCTTATCTGATGCGAGTGAGAGATGACAGAGCAGATCTCTTTCCCAAATATATTCGAAATGTGTAATCTAAATATAGCTAATATTATTTAATCAGTGTTCATTTTAGTGCAGTTCAAACGCCATGTGAGACAGACAAAGAAAGAAAGAGAGAGAACAATGCAGAAATGTGTTATGATGTTAACCGTTCTGGTGGCTAAAATATGGGGCATGATTACACAGAACCATTAAAAAGATGAAATAAAAATGTGGTGACCATTCTGTCATTTGGTGACCAACGTCTGCCAACCCTTTTATAAACTTCCTGCCGGGTTCTGGTTTGTCTCTGATGTGTGTGTGTGTGTTGCCTCACCCTTCATTTTAGTGGCATACATAAACAGGCGTATAGTGGTTCACACAGTGATGATGATACTCCCTGGCTCTGATTGTGAGTGCTAACGCATATGTGCAACTACGCATAATGTAGTGTGTGTGTGTGCACATGTGCACGCGTGCAGCTGTTATATAGTGGAGCCACAGCGGTGTGGGTCAGGATGGGCTAAGCGTTGCAAAGACAGGAAATGAAGACAAATGAACAAAGAGGAGCTAAAGACTCTTCCACAGAGCTCCATATTACTTATCCTCTGAACCCCCCCTCCCCCTCCTGCATTTTCCTTTCCCTCCTTCCCTGTCTCTCCCTGAGAAAATATTACAAAGCAACACAGAAAGACTCCCGACATGGTAATGAAAGGCGCAAAAGCGTGGCCCTTTTTGTGCTACTTTCGCGTCACCGACAATTAATTCCACAGCGGCTGTTGCCCGTGGTGCTATAATACTAACGCTAAAGTCAGCAGTGCATGGACGCTGCCTATAAATTTAAATCTACGTCAGGCACTTTTTCCCCCCTCTGTCATTTACCCATCCACGCCTAGTGTGTGTGTGTGTGTGTGTGTGTGTGTACATTATGTGAGCTTATGGCCTCCGAGGCACCTCAGAGAGAAAGTTCAGGTTGATGGATAGGCAGCCGACACCGCACTTTGATTTTCTGAAAATAACACAATCATATGCTACATTCACCGTTCAGGGCTATTAACAGAGAGAGGCTGTGATAAAATAAATATAAAAGTGTGTGTTTGTGCGTGCATGTGGGACAGGGATGGCGACAGGGTTTAAAATGAGCTGGACTGTAAAAACGCAGACGTCTTCTAATAGGCTCCATTTGCCTCTTTACTCTCTCTCTGGGCTGTTGCACAAGTACCAAGTAAACCAAGGAGGAGGCAGAGAGAGAGGAGAAGGCTCCCCCCCCCCCTTTTTGTTGGCTGGGAGGGACACCATGGAAAGGGGGAGGAAGGAGAAAAAGAAAATGAAGTGAAATGTGGTCGTATTGATCCTCAGGTCAGGGTTATTGATCAGAGAGTGGAGAGAGATGGAGAGATGGTAGGAGGAGGTGGAAAGGGAGAAGGGGAGGGGGATGATGTAGTGCTTTGTTAGAAGAGCAACCCGGGGGGGGGGGTGTAGGAGGCCCATGGGGTTTAATATGGGAGGGGACAAGAGTACGACACCCACCCAGTCCTCGAGCCCCCCCGCCCCCTCGAGGAGCCACTTTCATCAGCTCCCTGTGATGGGGAGAAGCTAGGCGTTCAATATTTCCTGCGTGAGTTTTTCTGCCGGGCGCATCAATATTAATCTGTAGTCTTTAGAGGAAGATAATGCCCTTTACCTTCTGCATCTCAAATTCACTTCTAGATGGAGACATCAAGAAGGATCCCCCCGTCCTATTTTCACTTTCCCCATATGGTGGCACTAATACCGACTGGCAAAAGGCTAGTTGGCTCTTTTCCTCTTTTCCTACTTTTAACATAATTCAACCCACTTTTTTGCCTGCAAAATTGGTCATTTCTTCTCCAACTATCCTGAATTCCCTCTGGTGACAATGGCAATGAGTCTATGGGCGCCTCGTGGTGACTAGGCATAGCGATGAGAACCATATGGAGGAGGGCCATATCCCTTTTATCCAGTGCAGACCAGCTCAGCACTTCAGAGCTACCACTTCCTGGCTCGCCTTCCAAGCTCTCCCCAGGTTGTCTCTGAGTCTCATCCTGCCGCCATCTGCCACTGACTTGGGCTCCCTCCAGAAATCCTGGAAAAATACGGAGCACCCTCTCCTCTCCATACTGGGAGCCAGCATGGAGGCCCAGTTTCCTCTTCAGCTCTTTACTTTAAAGGAATCTGCCGGTGGTTTGAGCCCCCTCAGGCAAAAGCAACCAGTAACACAGAATTATGGACATATGGGAATAACTGGCTGAATGATTTCACAATTCAAAGTGAATTGAAATGGTCAAATTTATAAACCATCAAAGGCCAAACCCTTTAACTGGCACTCAGCAAGGCATTTCAAATCATACGTTTTCCGCAATATGATCATCATCATGATGTCTACTTGCAACATTCTGTATTTGCTGTACTTTATGGAACTGTGATAACAAGAAAATGCTAAAAACTGTTTATTTTTGTTAATTTCAAATGAACAACATATTATTTTACTTATTACCAGTGTAGGTGTTAATAATCAGGGAAATACAGTAATCAGGCCCGTAAATAGCATTTACCATCTGAAAACTCTCGTGAATTTCATTTTCAAATACCATCATTCTCCCAAACACACAAATGCTAACTTTTGAGTGACCTTAAGAGTGGTCGCCCATACTGTGTTATTGAAAACAGATTGACTTACTTTACTAACCTTTGAACCCTTCATGTTTGCGTAAAATATGTTTAAAAAAAACTTGGGTTGTAGAGTGAACTAGATACTATAATTCCAAAATCTTCCTTTACTGCTTTCAGTCAGAGAGATGCATACTGGAACAGCAAACAACCCAATAAGGTGCTATTGCCAAACAGAAGACTTGATACAACAAATTCAGGTTAATAAGCACAGGATGGCATCAATACATACATCTTTTAATCCACATTGACATGAGACGATTTTGCAAAAACCCCAAATTAGGTTCGGTTTTTGTATTCTTTTTTAAACATAAACGCTCTTTGACAGTAAGAAAACTTAGGTTTGAGGAATGAAACGTCTACACCCTTATTTTCCACCTCACTAGATAAAGGGCACACTACTTCCTGTGCTGGTGTTTAATATTGGCATTGGACGTAAATCTTACTCTGCAGAATGTGAACAGAAGTCCTTGGAATACTGGGCTGAACCTTATTGTCCAGTATTGATTTGAAGTTTAAATGCAATTTCCTAATGTTCTTTTTTTTGGCTTATTGATTGAAACATGGACAGCAAATTTAGCCAATGTATTTACATCAGCTTTATTTTCAGCCACTTACCATGTCTGGATTGCAGGAAGCCAAGAGCTATAGATGCAGTTATGCTGGATAACTCTGCTTTTTATTTGCAAAAAAAAAGAAAAGAAATCACACATCTACAACCCCGTCAGACCTGTTAAGAAATGTTTTCTGTGAAGAAATTGGTCCCACAGTTTGTCTGAGGCAGCATCACATAATTATACAATATGAAGCCAAGCACAGCACTCTTTTACAGTATGAGACTCTGTTTTGGGGTTTGGTTGTATGAAAAACCCAATCTCTGGGTCCTGGGTTTTCATCCTGGGTGAAAACTACTTTTATGCAGTCAGATCTTCTAAATCATTATAAACGTAATAACCCTAACCAAACTTTGGCTGATGACTTGTGTCATTGGTCGCTATCTCTCTACTAGTTGGTTACAAGGTTTTGGCTATGAGGCGACAATGATACTGTTGTCTGTGCAAAGTTGGCATCACTGCCCAGTGTTTTGGTTATTCTCTAGGAAATGGAGTGGTGTGTAGTGGAAATGAAGCAAAGAAAATGTGTCTGAAACCCCATGCTGTGGTAACAGTGACAGAGAGGCAAGTTCTACCCTCTTCCACTACTCCTCCTCACACTCCTTTTTAATGTATGATGTTTGAAGTTTGTATGAAGTATGAAGAAATGCAACACTGATGAAACATTTGGTGACGGTGATGAGACATGGAGTGAAAGAGAGTCGAGTCTTTGAACAAGAGTCTAGAAGGCAGGCGTGGAGAAGACGAGATGGCGTTCGCGTTCGGCAATTTTGTGTGATGTCTGCGTTTGTTTGCGTGCATGATTATCTGCGTCAGCATGTGCGTGTCTTTGCATCCATTCTCTTTGCTTTGTGAGAAAGTAAATTGTCCCTCACACTCCCACACAATGCCTACTTGCAATTAACCAGCATAAAAAATACCTGCGTGTGTATGTGAGTGTAATATGAAAACCTTTGTATAAAGAGTCCATCGCAGGACTCTGGGAGGTGACGGTAACCTCAGACCTCAAGCTCTGAGATGTGAACAAAAGAGGCCTCCTCTCCTCATAATACTAGCTTAGTGGAATAATTGAATTCAAGAGTGTACTGGCAGCAATGCTGGTTTTCTTCATGTATATTGCAGACCAGCAGTAATCTGTTCTCGAGAAGCATGTCTGGCTGTCTGCTGCTGAGTTTGTGGAGGAGATGTGAGGTGACAGAATAGGGCTCTGTCACCAATGCCTTTATTATTGATAGGGCTGGGTGGGGGGGCTTGGAGGGAGAACTGGAAGAACAGGAACACGGAGGAGCGAAAATATTTGTTCGTGCTGACACACAGCTTTGTTCCATTGCCCAATGCGACGCATTAAAAAGAGCAAGGCACTACAAGTCATGGGGTTTGGGGTGGCATGTCTTGTAAAGCATATTGGGCTGAGCAAAGCAGTATTAATGCTAGCTGGAGTAGTGTTGCTTTTAGGTGGAGAATCTTAGGTTGGGGTTTCTACGCCTTCTGTATCTCAACTATCATCACTGTCTTCTTGATGAATGAATGATGAACTGGCAGTGCCAAAGAGCAGTAATGTCCTTTTTTCTGTCCCTTCATCCAACAGTTTGGTCCAGAAAACATATATATCTTGACAACTATTGGCCACTTTGCCAAGGAATTTGCTTCTGGTGGTCATAGCTTCCATTGAATTATTGTTGATGTTTTTGGTCACCCCCTGAATTTTCCTCTGCCACTGCCGTCATTTAAACATTTGACACGGTGTCTGTAAAACAAATTGTTGTTTTATTGAATTTACAGTGAATCAACTTACTCACATTGTAAAACACATATCAAGACATGTCTAATGCGCACATTGTTATACACTGTATCAAGTGTCAAGTCGATCCCCTTCTCTATTTCATTCTCACTACATGTTTCTCTCTTACTTTCCTCGCTGTTTTCCTTTCCCTGCTCTTGTCCCTGCCTGATCAAGACAAATAACCAAGTGTTTTCCCTCATATACCCTTCATGTATTTTTCTCCCATAACAAGCGTGATTAGGCAGATGTTCTAAGCTGTCAAGAGCTGTCATATTTCAGGCCTGATTTATGACGACGCAGCACCTGCTATATTCTCAAAAGATAGTGTGAATAAAAGAGAAAAGGGTGGAAGAGACGGATCATTTTAAAAGATTTAGCTACTGGCAATTTGGGTTTGTAGATGGTGATGAATGTCACAATTGTCGCATTGTGTTTCCTGTGGTCTGCATGAGGAGATAAGCAGCTAGGTTTATTGCACTGCAGAATTGTAAGTGACCCATAACTAATCATAACCGTTATTGAAGCATTTATTGATCCTATACTTGGCATACAAGAACACCGTCTTCCTGGCTAAATTAACAGGGGTCAACAGATTACAGATAAATCACAGTGTGCACAAGCCATTATGAACACCCTCTGTATTAGGGTTGAATAGCAGGCCGTACACAGCTCTGGGGTTGGTTTTAAAATGTATTTTTGAACCTCTCGCAACAGGGTCTCAGTATAAGTGCTTTGGCAATCGCTGTATTCTCATATGGCCAAACAAAGTGAGCAAAAGGGAAAACTGCTACAAGGTTTGCTATAAGTTAGCCATAAGGTGTGAAAAATGCATTTGGTCTATGGTTCAAATGCCAAAAAAAGCAAAATACAAAATGTATGTAGAGGTGGTTAAAATGCACAGTTGATGGAAGAAAGCAAATGATGTGTGACAGATATCGCGTTGCTCCAAGAAAAACTAGTTCTTTTTCTGCTTGAGTAAGACTTTTACCCTGATTTATGAAACCAAATTAATTCATTAAGCCACATTCCCCAAAGATTCCCCAAATGAAGACATTTGGATTGCATGGTGAAGACCCGATATTCAGGAATCACAGAATATTTACACAAGGCCAACAAGTCCTCCAAATTAAACTGCAGAATATGTAGATGACATACTAAGTGTTTTCTGATCGGAAGGACGACATTATTTGTCTTTGCCTTCCAAAACTGTTAAAAATGAATATGTTTTATAATGCTATGGTAACAAAAAACTTTGTTAGATTTAGCAAATCATGGTTTGGCTTAAAGTAAGTACTTCGGTGAGGTTACTGATCGATCTTGGTCATGCTTTAAAACTGTGTTGACACACGTTTGGACACAGGAAGCAAAGTTTTTGGTCTTTTGTGTCAGAATCCAATGTTTTATTGACCCATTCATCCAACACGACCTCCTCCCTATGCGGACATATGTTGTTTTGTGGCAATCTGCTGTTGTTGGTCTCCTTGGGAGGACAGTACCTAACCACATTGTAACAGCTTTATCTGTTTCACCTTAATTCTTGTCTGGAGGTGTAAAACTGCTGGCATGCTTACAGCAAAAGAGAACTTGCCCAAAACTAAAAGATAATAAACCTACAATACATATTTTCGTGTGCTCACTAGCTTTTGTATGTTTTTTTATTTTTTTTATTTACACGTAATGCCAGTGGGACTTCATTAAAATTAAAAAAGAAACCACCACCATGGGAGACTAAAAATAGCAATGACAAAATCTCAGAGCAGTAGCAACAGTAGTAGCTGAGGTGACTGAGCAACCAAGTCAGCAGGGACAATATAAGGATCTAAAGGCTGGATGGTTAGCTTTAAAGAAGCATACCTCCTTTAACAAGCTGAGCCGCCATATATTTAAATTATGAGCTATTGATTTTGATACGGAGATGTAAATGAGGACAATGAACAGACATCTAACTATACTTTTTTTGTAAGCCAGGTAGACAGATGGACAGTGGGTGCACATTTAGAGCTTTTAGTTTTCCTTTTGATCTTAAGAACCAAGAGGAAATTGTTTCTGTATTTCTTTGACTTACTGGGTTGAAAGGAGGCACATGTGTCGAAACTGTGAGGGATTTCAATTGTAGGTATTTTCCCTTTGCCTCTCATATTTCGCTTTAACCTTCCCTCACCTCCTTTTCTCTCTCAGTATTTCTAATACATGTTCTTTTTTTCCTCTCTCCTCCTTCCCCCACATCTCCCCATCTTGACTCTCTGTCTCCAACTTTATCTCTCGTTCTCTGGAAAGGCATGGACTCGTGCAGGTCTGAACCTTGCACAGCGAGGAGATGCAGCCGTTTGGCAAATAAGTTCATCCGGTGTATCAGCCAGGTCAGAGCCCAGGCGCTCAGCTGTACAAGCGTGTGTGTTACATTTAGGAAGCAGGAGGAGAAAGAAATTGATTGCCCCCTTTATGTGAGGGAATGAGAAAATACTGTACCAGCCTACACACACATACAAAGACATACTCACACACTCTCAACCCTCCATCTTCAAGCAGAGAGCTGCAGCTAAAGGCGCAGGGAAAATAAACGAATAGCTCTTTACAGTTTGTTTTCGACAATTTGTTCATTCTGCTGTTGCCCTGATAAGAACAGCGTTGTTGAAGAAGCAGGACAAGAGAAAGGTTGTTTGAAAATCCTTTGAACGACTCTCCATTCTTTCCCTGCTCCCTTTTTTTGTTTTTTTTCATTTAACTGGTTTAAAGAAGCGATTTTCTCATATTGAGCTGGTATGGTAGGGTGTTCCTTTGTGAGCAGATGTTTTCTTTATTTCACGCTGGGTGTTTTATGATTGCAGCAAGATCAATAATTGACTGCATTGGTCCCCTGAGGACCACTAACCAGAGATCAATAGGAGCCTTGTAGGGTTGCTTTTTCCCTTCACATATTTTACCAGGTATAACTGCTGCCCACCGTTGTGTTTATTTTTTTATTTACTTTTTTGCAATGGCAAAGTACATCACTTCTGGACACTGGAGCCTTTGCTGTAAATAATCACATCGACGAGCGAGGAAGGTAACTTCTCTGCAACTGTTAATCAATGCCGCGCAGATCTATCGCTGGTCTTCACACCTACACCACACACCTATAGCCCCTGTGCAGCACACGGCCATAGTGAGAATTAGATTTTCAAAATTAGATTCTCACCCCAAAGCCTTTAGCAGAGGGAAGTGATGAAGAGAACTGCACAATCACAGCAAATGAAAACTAAACAGAAGCAAAGAAACCAGACACTACAGAGGAGTCTGATAAAAGGGCAGTGGATTCATACAGAAGCTTCACACGTGTGTGTACATATATAAACCACCTGTGTGCATAATGGAAAGTTTCCACTCCCAACCTGATGAGGCAAGCTACTCCTGTGCCGATTGCATCACTGGATGTTGCCATAGCAACCCCTCCCCTCACTACGAAGGTCTTCTAGCACAGCTACACTGATAGAGAGGCTAAAGCCCTCTTATAGAGAGAAGGAGAGAGAGATGAGAGGACTGTTAAAAGCCGGCCGGCCAAGGAGCACATCTGTATTACTTAGCGTCAGCTGAAAAGAAAGGCTCCCTTTATTAGGAAGTAAGTGGAAGATGTCCCCCAGGAGTGCGAGTGCGTAATGAATTTAGACTCATTCAACATTAATGCGATGTCGCTTCGATGCCACTGAGCTGTATCTCCCTCCATCAACTTCCGTTTCCTGATTTCCTGACAGTCAGTAGGTCATTAGTCAATGTTGAAGCTACCGTTTGCTGATTTAATCTGATCACGGCACAAGTGGCTTCACCTGAACGGGTTATTCAACACGTTTGCCATTTGTGTGTCAGTGCCCCAGCCGTCCCGGTAATTCAGTCGCTATTCTTGTCACCCATGTAAAGTTCAGGACTGTTAATTATTCATGCACACCTCTCCTTTTCTCCCCTTTTCTCGTCTCCTTTCCTCTCCAGCTGAAGCAAACCGGACTGCTGTGAAATAATTCAAAAACCGGACAGGTACAACCCCCCCTGCAGAGAATAGTGTTCCTTCCCTAAAGCAGCCATTTTGAGTTTGTCAAGGTGATTCTGTCAAGCCTTATTGGGCCTGAACGCGTTCATGCTTGCCACAACAGTCCATTTCTCCCCTTTTCACTTTGTTTGAGGTAAATGCAACAAGGCAGCAAAACAATGAAACTGATAGAGCATTTCACCACAAACACAGGCTGTGGGGACATTTTCTTCACAGAGCAGAAACAATCTCAAAGATATAGGAACTGCTGGTTTTGGGACATGTTTATTGAATCTGTGTGTGTCTGAATATGTTGAAAACCAAGCAACAAGCGCAGAATGTTGCACAGATAATATATGATCAGATGTGTATCTCTTTTAAATTGGGTTTGAATTTGAAAGCATAGGGCTCCACTATGTTAACTGTGTTGACACCACATTTGCACAATGACATGTGCTTTGATCCACCAAAGACATCAACTGAAATGTGTATCATCTTAGTCCGAATACTGCATCTTGAAGCATCAGAACTGGCAATAAAATTGATGGAAAATTGCCACCAGACAACCATAGCCAGAGTTTCTTTCAACTCATAAACCATTACATTTTTTCACTGGGCTTTAATCATGACAGCACGATCCCTTTCCTTTTATAACCCACTGACAGCATTGAGGGCATCCAAAAGGCTCCAACACTGTGTTGTATTAAATGGATGAGCCGTCCAAACACGGTATGAAGTGTTACCTGGACAAGACTTTTGCCTTGACAAGCGCAAACTGGACATGCTGTCTTTTCTCCCCAATGGGATTTTCTTCCACAGCCTCCAATAGAAAAAAAACAGCATGGAAGTGAAGCTTTTAATGCCGCAGGGCTGGAGATTACCTTACACACTTATATGGAGGCACACACACATATACACTCACTCATTGCACTCAAAAAGCACACATCTATGCGCAAAGACTTGCAAAGCTTACATTCATGCCAGAAACGACACAATTCTGTGTACAAAAGCGCATGCAAAGGTGGAACCCGGGTAAGGAGCTGCAATATTTTATAACAATTTATATTTTCTATTGTTGTATTTCTATATTTTTACAATAGCAACGAAACCAAACAGTAAAACAAAATAAAGTATTAACTTTCATCATTTTGAGATATTGCACAGCAGCTGTCAATAGTGAGCACAGTATAAAAGCAGGGCAGTGCAGCCAAGCACTCCATATTGAGAAAGGCATTTATTTTTTACAATGTCTCCTGTCATCAGTTCAGCTCAGCTAGAAGCTACGTTGTTGTTTGGCAGACATTGTTGCCTACACATACACACACACACAAACACACAGACAAATAAAACATATAAAATCTGCAGTACTTTTACAAATCAAGTCAGAGTAAAGAATCTCTGATGGTCATGCCTATTTATCCCAGTGGAACAACATAGATGTTCTCATTATAAGCTCATCTGTTATCTGTAAACATTGTATGTTTGGTATTCTAGCAATAAATTATGCAAAGCTCTAATTTTGATATTGTATAGCCATGCTGAAATGTTGTTTATTACTTAGGATTAGGGATCAACTTATCTGATGGTAATGTGCAAACCTTACGGCAAAGTGACTTTAACTCTCAATATACGTCCATATAATTACAAACTTTATCTCAGACTACCTTTTTGACAGCTGTCAAAACTATAACTGTGAGAAAAGGAAACTAAACTTAAACTCAACGTTGAAGCCCTTCTTTAAATTGTAGCCACGTAAGGGAGAATCAGCACTAAGGGAACCATTATAGTCCAATAAATTCTAATCCCCATATATAATACCAGGTGTTTATTGGTTCATTGGAATTGGTAAAAATGTAGGAGCCTTTAAGACTCTTAGACCCATCATCCAATGGGGGTAAAGAAAGCCCTGAGGAACAGGTCTGGATCTTGGTGCGGTGACAACAGTTACAGGACACCTGACGGCCATACACTCAGTTGGAAGCTGTAGTTTGCGATGTTGAATTGTATTGCATTGTGCTGAAAATTGTTTCTAATATTTTGTCCACCCCATCTATATCAATAGAGTAAATATAAGAATACCTAAGTGTAGACCTTTTTCTGTTATTAACCTGCATGTGTAATTTACCAGGTGGCAGCCAGAGAAGTGCGCTATCGCTAATGAGGTACAGGTAGCTTGAAAGGAAGTCGATGAAACGTTTTATCATTGGAATGAATTAGCCACTTATGTTTGGACACCTCATTCATTTCTTAATACATCAAAAAGGCAAAGTAATTTACAGGAAAACGTCCAGCATCAGAGGCAAAGTTTTTTTTTAGCATTTATGCTAGCTGCTAACTACCTTGGTTTCTCTACCATAGCAACCTCACTTCTTTAAATTCTAAAATTAATAGTCCATCTGTTTTAACACTAAATTACACTAAATTACCAAGAACCATTGGTACATAGTATGTGTGTGTGTAACAAAGGCAAAAAGCCAGAATGTCCTGCTGTAGCTTTGCTAGGTGCTAGCTTTGTCAAGCTTATAGAAGCAATGTGTAAACAGATGACTTCATGTGTAAATGCCACACAACACCACAGCTGTGTGTGTTACCTGGGGGAAAAGCTTTATATTGGCCTCCTAGAGATTACATTTTATCACATTTGTTGTCTTTTTAAAGTAATGCATAGCCTATCTGTCTCCAGAACATGTCCACAGGATCTTTGCTGTTTTTATTATTGTACACTCCCGGAGATCACCTGTCACTCAAACTGGGTCAGGGCCAGCACAGTGCAAATGTATTGTTGAGAAAGTTTTTGTCGCTGGTGTACTTTTGTTTCCAGCCATGGCACATGATGCCGTTCACTGCCGAGGGTTTGTTTTTGTTCTGAAGAAATCACACATGTCAAATGTATCTTTCCTCATGTACCAGGAGGATTTCTTGCAGGAAAGATCTCCCTGTACATAAGTATGCAGCTTGTACACTCGGGCCAGAGCCTGCACTTGATACCATTACTTTGACAGAACCCTCAGCTCCGGTGTCAGTCTTTTGTCAGTCAGCTAAGCTCGAGGCTAGAGTGAGATTTTCTTATAGGAAAGCAACACAGAAGAGATGTGGTTACAAGCTACTGCTGGCATTCATGATATTTCTTTCTCTCCAGGTGGTGTGTTCACTGTGTTTGTAGTGAGTCATTTAAAAAACAATATTAATTTATGGCTGGAATATACTGGTGTTACCTATATTGTTAAGAAACGTTGCTGAGACGTTTAAAACATAGAGACATCATTGTTTGGTCAACCGCAACCTCAGTGTCTTGTGTTTTTTTCCCCTGACATACTATCAGACACTCTCCCTCTCTCTTGTACACATGTGACACAGTACGATTGAATTTCACCTCTTGTCACTCTTCCCGCATGGCTTCATCTCCAAAAAACCCGGTGACACGCACACACACACACACACACACATACACAGACACCGTGGTGTGAAGTGATGGCAGAGCAGTGGGCCAGTCATGACAAGGCCTTCATGCTAGCACCTGGCTGCTCGTGTGTATGTGTGTGTGTGTGTGTGTGCGAGAGACACCTAATGCCTACACCTCTCAGACACACACATGCTGTCAGGAATACAGATGCATTCATGGATAGCTTCGCACATACACACACGCTCACTTCTTTTTCCGCCGGTACAACAGAGAGTGAGCTCAGGTAGCTGTCAGGCACTCTCCCACAGGGAACAGTGGGCAAGTCAAAAACAGCCTCCTCGCCTGCCACTCCACACACACACACACACACACACACACACACACACACACACTCACTCACACTCCTCGGTGTGAGGAGAGAGACAGAATGAGATGCCTTGGGCAGATGCTGGACCAGTTGCCTATGATGCACACAAAGACTTAGTGTATGTATGTGTGTGTGTGTGTGTGTGTGTGTGTGTGTGTATTAGTCTGCCTATCCAGTGCCGCAAAAGCCACCTGCCAGCGAGTCCAAGTGGACATGCCGCCTTGCATTTAGTCCTGGCCTGGGAGCCAGTGATAAGAAATATCTGTATGTGTGTTTGTGTGCGTGTGTGTGCATGTGTGTGTGAGTTTGTGTGCACGTGTGTGTGAGTGTGTGACATGTATATCCTCAGCAGTGACGCCTCTACAATGAAGAGGACTTTTATACAGTGGACTTAGATTTTTTAGGCGCTTTCGTCCATTGATTTACAATCAGCTTGGCTACCCGTGAGAGCTTGACACCCCCCAAGTGCAGAGGCAAGGACGTCACGCCAGCTGGCTGCCAAACAGCCCTCAAAGTGGGCGCAGAGCCACAGCAGCTGTAGCTGCCACAACACGGGTCAATTACTCTCTAAGTTGATGTTGTGTACACACAACACGGGCACATGCACACACAGGTACTCCCTGTTTGCTTTGCACTTCTGACAAAGTTTACAGTTTGCTGTTTCACACTTGATCAAAGCTGAGGAGTCAGTGGGAAGTTTAGGATCAAAGTCTTATATGTTGTTGTTGCTTGACTTGTGTAGTTTTGAAATGTTTGGCTAACCTTGGTTTGTCTTCTTGTTGCCCACCCGACCATGTTTTCCTGGATCATTGATGTTTCAAAGACTGCAGACTCTTCAGAGGACAAGACTGTGCATCAGCACCCTGCCTGTAGATTGATTTTAATGTTGTTGCTGACTTTTTGAAATGTTTAATATTGAAGCTTTTCCAAATTCTGCAATAGGCTCAGCACGCCCAACAACACACTGTGCTTGCTCTGCATGGGTGGACAGATTCTCCCTGAATGAATTGAGAGCATCTGTTTGCTTTACGCCAGGATCACATTTAATCCCTGATGCATTTGTGTTGCTGAACTGTGTAGAATTCTGTACAAAGACCCCAATGGCGGGGGCATACTGAGATGAATCTATTCAGATGTGCCGGTGTGCTGTTAAAACAAGAGCTTTCTTTATATACACTTGTGAAAACGTTCCTAAGAAGGGGTGGGAGGGAAAAACAAGTTGCAACGCTGCAATGGGATCACTCTCATTAAAGTGTTTAATTGAACTGTGCATTGTGATCAGATGTTCTTATATCAGTGCTAACACATGCTCCTCCTTCTCCTCTGGCAGGCTGCAGAGGGATGTTGTGTGGTTTTGGCGCTGCATGTGAGCGTGACCAGACCGACCCGGCCAAGGCTGAGTGTGTGTGCAAGAGAGCGGACTGTCCATCCTTGGTGGCGCCTGTTTGCGGCTCGGATTCATCCACCTATTCCAACGAGTGCGAGCTTGAGAAAGCCCAGTGCATCGCACAGCGACGCATCAAGGTGCTGCGCAAGGGACCCTGCTGTAAGTAAAATCACCCGCCTACCAACCACACGTAGAGACACTGGCAGAAGATTTCCATGTGTTTCACTGCAACGTAACTCATTTGAATTTAAAATGGATACTTTTTCCATAGTAGTCGGGCCGAGCCATGTTGTCAACGGCTGCGAGCAGTCAAGCTTCACTGGCACGGTACTAGTAGTAAAGCAATTTACCTTGATGGCATGTTGGATATGTGCTAGTCACAGACCACAGTAAGAGCCTGTAGCCTGCAGCCCTTTTTAGCTCACTGTTGTTGTTACTGTTTGAACTATTCCTCCCTGTAATAATTAAAACTGATTCGCTGAACAAACAGCACAGAATGTGTCAGTAACTGGTTGATTAGACCTGTTTTTATTAAAGAAAATCTCCAGTAACTAACTTGGTGACAAACGCATTTTCCATAACTTATTCACAATAAGAGCATCCCACCAGTTCGCCAGTTAATGCGAAGCACTAACAGCAACTTAACACAGCTCCAATATGGCTGACAGTCAATCTGTAATCGGTAAAATGAAGCTCATATCTGAAAGAACAAGCAGGACCACAGGAGTGAAACTGAACAAACCTCAGAGATTCAGTGCCAAGACCCGTAGTCTCCAACACAGATCATCCTCACAGGTTAACTGGTTGGCCCTGTTACCAACCAAGACCACAACAGCACGGCTCTGGGGGCTACAGTGGAAACATATGTCATCATGGCTTTGCAGGGAGAAGTGGGTAAAGTGGACCAACCCGGGCCTGTGGAAAAACCCTATCATTTTCAGAAATCCCCCTACACGTGTGGAGTGATCGGCCTTTTTCTGCCTCATAAAAAGTATGAATATGAGACTCAATCGCTTATTAAGATGGAAAGAAGAGTACGCCAATTTAAACTTGACATTTCTTTACTTTTCCTTTTGCTAGCTCAGAGGTTCTTTCAGGCTTACACTGCATTAAACTGCTGTTTAAAAGCTGTAAAGAATAGAGGAATACATCTCTTAAAGCATGGTAAATGTTCAGGTTTGTGATGAAATAATCGACACAGGACGTGGGATGTTTTGGTCTTTGAGACAGAAAACTAGCATGGCTACTTCAGCCAAACACAAAGCTGCCAGTCTCTTGAGTGACGTTAAATTGCTTGTTATTGTCAGCTAAATAGATTTTTATTACACCCTGTCCTAATACAACGGGCTTTGCCTTCCTATCTTTATCCTCCAATAATAAAACACGTCCCCATTATTTCCAATCTATTGTCTTTCCAATATGGCCTCAGTCCCAGTGCTTAAGCGCCACCTGCACCCTCACAAGCAAAAAGTGTGCCACTCACTGCTCCCGTTGGTAGCCATCCAGTGTGTATTTTATCCCTTTAGCCCCTGGTGGGTGCCTCTGCTCCTGCTGTACCGCTCATTGCTTCTCTTTAGCAAAGCCCATCAAGATCCAGGGCTCTGAGGGGAGCAGCAGATTCCTGCCAAAGCTGCAACATTGCAGCAGCCTCAATAATAACTATAGTGTTTTGTCAGCGTCGTGCCTGCCTGCCAGTGTGGGCCCACTGCTAATTCCGGGGCTCTGATTACAGTGCCGGCTTGGACCTGGCACTAATAACAAGCTTGGTGACTGCTGCTCACCACTGGCAGAGACGAAATGAAGATATATAAAGGACAGAGAGAGGACTGGAAGAACGGAGAGTAGAGTGGAGAAGCATCTGGAGAGGGAAGGAGGGAGGGAGAGAATAATGTTGAAATAGGAATGAGCTATGAAACATTTAGAGAATGAGGGGGATGCAAGAGCAAGTGAGTGAGTGAGTGAATGGGTGAACAGAATACAAGAGTGGATTTAATCCAGGGAGAGAAAGTAGTGTTAGTGCTGTAATGACAGTTTGTATGGGTTAAGGCCATCAGAAGCACCATAATTACCACTGGCAACAACAGCAGGCAGTCACTAGCAAAAAAATAAAAAAAATAATGATGATACTAATTATAGTATTGCTGATAATAACTACATGCTCACCACGGGAACAGAGACTTTTCTCTTATCACGTCACATCTGCAACAATGAGTCAAAAACTGTTTAGTTTTTTCTTCCGTTGCCTACATTTTAAACAGGCCAATTTAATTGATCCTAATTGTAAGGTAATTATTATGTCATCTTTATCATGTAACCAATGAATCTGTTTTGCCTTTTCAAAGAACATGGGGTTCTTGGGAGTGTAACTTGCTCTGGCCTCTCAAAGTTCATTAAACAAAATCTATTTGCAATCAGTGCATGGTGTCCATTGCAGTAGCCCTGAGGGTAAATAACAAAGAAGTGCATAACACAGCTGACTTCGAAAATGTGTTTAACAAAGCTTGTTAACCAACCTGCCACATTTTATATGCTTTTACCCATATTTAGCTCTTCATTGTGATGATAATCTGTGTAATCATCACATAACCATCCTGCAGGCCACGTAGAATCCGCCATGACATGAGGTGGGCATGGTTTTTTATTTATTTCTGGAAACAGCCTTGGATCTTTCCTGTGATATTCTTTGGGCAAAAAAATGGCAACTGCTGCAAAAAAGGTGTGAAGTTTGTGAAGTTGGCCAGTTTTAGAACTGTATTTGCAAAAGTTAAAGACTTGTTTGGTGGTTCCACCCAGAGCGCACCGACTCACCCCCGACTTCATATGTTAAATATGCTGCCGGGTACCATTGCAGGTCACCTTAAAGTATTAACTGTAGCCCACCAGTGTTTTTATTAAATGGAAATTAAGATATTACATTTTGACTCTAAGTAGTAAATGAACATTTTTAAAGACCAGTAAGCATTCATTTATTCTTCCTGTTAATCCTGCCATCCTTTTTTACCTGTGCTATTTATTTTGTATTGCAGTGAACTGAATGCAAGCACTCACAGTGTCATCTGTAGGTTTATTTACAGATGACATTTGTTTAGCTTTGCTTTTGATTGCAACAACCTTGTTGAAAGCTCCCACACAGTCACATTATCTTTGTCAATAGACAGTGTGGAGAAGGGCAGATGACCAAAGAATGAAAAGTGCTGGTTTTATAGCTGGATGAAAATTGTACAATGTGGTTTAACATTCATCAGAAGATGTTTATGTGTTTGTGTATAGCTAACTGAAGTTTATTTGCATTTGTACACAGGAAGTACAGGTACTGTAGTTAGAGCTGTAGGTGCCAGAGTGCAGGATGGTATACGTGCACGTCTGCCGGGGTGTGTATTTGTGTGAAAGAGAGAGAGGGTGTAAGGAGGTCAGGGAAAGCCGAGTGACAGGTTCTCATTCTCTTTCTGCCTCCAATAAATTCAACCGGCACAGAGGGTCTGGACAGGTCACTCTGGCTGAGATTATGGAGTTGTCAGGGCTGATGGAGGAAGAGAGAGGCGAAACTGGGAAGGAGGAAGAGCGGTAGACAGCACGAGAGGAGAGAGAGTTGAGGGAATGAGAGAGCTTTTAACTTTAAGAATAGTGTGGGCGGTTGGATTGGTGCTTTTGTGCAAAACCTCGTTTGACTCATTCAATTTGAATGGTGGGTTTTCATTGGGGTAAGTGAATTGGCTGCCATTCCGAGAAGCCGTCATGTCCAATTCAAATCAACTCGGGAGTCTTATCTGGCACTCAGGAGTGCAGCCACAAAAGAAGTTTTATTTTTTTCCCACACAGATTATCCCCTTTTTAAAGGGAGTAGAGTAATATGGACCATGTTGTTAGCACTAAGTACAAATCTGAGGCGTGCGGTGTGTTTTTGCAAACAGGAGGGCAACACAGCCGGTCCCTGACATCTGTAGGACACCTATTAGGACTGCAATTCTAATTTAAAAGTAGAAGAATTACACAGTCTTCCTTTTACAAATAAAAAGTTCAATTATCGCTCACTATGGTGGCTAATGTTTAGCAAAACTTTAGATCGTTGTTGCTGTTTTACTGACATTACGGAGTATGTTTGTTGACTTTATGACCACTTATGCTAACAGTACATATAGGCTGCATCTTTCATTTACCGTTATCCTGTACTACTGCGTTCTGTAACGTTACATAGTTCTGTAATGTTCTGTGATTGTCATGCTGTCATTCAGCAGAAAATGCACCACCTTTATCTGCCTATGTTAATAGGAAATCCCAGATTCATACATCCTGGGTCTGAGTTTTGGCCATTGTGTAAATGTAATACCATTGTACTCACCAAGAGATTTGGGATCGTCAACTTTGCTAAAATAATCTTGAATGAGGTTGGATGCTTGAACAGTCACATGATCAGACAGGTTTTTAATAAACCGGTTAGCCTAATTTATTTGGAAGAGAATAGGATGTTAAACAGTAAAATTAGGAAACAAACTGGCATTTACAAACATCCGTCACAGTTTACACACCAACTTCCTAGCACAACTTTGTCCCACTTTACTTAACGTGGTTGTATGCATACTGTTTTCCCATGCAGTTACCAACATACTGGGTGAACTCACTTGCTCACTTGTAACGTAACTCCAAATAAAGTGGCTTGTTTGCGACCTGGACTCCATAAAACCTCATTGTAGCAATGTAGCTGTGTTCCAGTCCTCCCCTACTGAGACATGCCCGTATATTCCCACTCTCCTACCTGCACAGTTCAGTTTAGCTCAGTTTGGCTTAACAGTGGAAAAATCCCATTTACCACATTAATTTAACACCTCACTCATAACACTGAACTGGCTATTACAACAGTTAAGTGCCAAGGTAACGGTGTAAGTTCCCTCCTGAAGGCAGGACAAAACAACCCACATGTCGTTGAGGCGTGGGCACTTAGTTGCCCCCAGTGCTCCACTCTAATATTCACATAACCTGGCTCCTAATGGTTCAGACCAGCTCCGCGCCAGCTTCTTCATTATATTCCTTTTGTTCTAGATGGATGATTTAGGATGGACGGGGTTACATTTCTGGCGTTCAAGCAGACAAGCAGTGAGCAGATAATGGCCTCTGATAATAACGAAATTAAAAGGAGCAGCCGCGCTTAAATTGGCCCAGTAGGAGTGCCTGATAACAACACGAGGCGAGAAAAAAAGAAGCGGTCAGTTAAGAAAAGAAAGAAGTCAGAGGAAGAGAGAGAGACAGAGAGACAGGCAGCAGAAGCACTTTCTGGTTCAGAGAGAGAGGAGACATTTGGGGGAATGTGTGTGTGTGCATATGACTGTGTGTATGGGCATGCACACGCTACAATCAGCTTGCACGGCTGCACCATGTTGGCTCTCCTAATATTGAACTTGGAGCCGAGTGGTAAATACACTCCCTTTCCCAGAGAGAGCCACAGAAGTGCTGCAGAACTCATCTTGTGTGGCCACTCTAGTGGAACATGGAGTTTTTCGTTCTTTTTTACTTTTTCTTCTTCTTTTTCTGCAACAAGTAAGGCAAAAAAAAAGAAAAAAGTGGTGTGTGTGTGTGAGTGAGGTGACCGGGGGTTCGAGAGAGTGATCGATGGGGATTGATTTGTGTGTGTGTGTGTGTGCATGTGCAGACGTGTGTGCACGCTCTTGATATTTTGCCATAGGCACGGCCCGCTGCCTTCTACTCTATCAGTCCACTCTTCACTCTCTCTCTCTGTGCTTTAGAGAGCGTTTTATCTCTCCAGCACCGACACAGTTGTGTGTCCTCACAGTGAAAGGAGAAAGGCATCAGTACTCCACACCTGCTCTTCTGTCCGCTCTGACATACGTCAAGCAGTTAGACCAAATACTAGGAGGATGTGAACCTCTCCACCTTTAACTTAAAGGATGTGGTGCAACTTGAGGAATTTAGTTCTAATCTGTATTGAACAGTTCAGAGCTGCTCATGGATTTGATGCTGCTGCATTCATTTTCTGTGTGTATTACTTAAAAGGATCAGGATCATTCTCACATACAGCTAATGCACATTAGCAGCTACGTTTTGTAGCAACCATAATGATGCCAGATTACATTTTCTATCAGCTTAATGAGGAAATATTTATATTGAACACATCATAGCAAAATGTCCACTGTATTTGGATTTATTTTCCCTCCATTATCCTCTACTGGCAACTAAAGCATGATTAACATTTTATGGATATGTTCAGGGATGGAAATTAGCACCAGGCACAAGCCAAATACTGGTAAAATATGAAAGTGGCTGCTAGATTTCAGACATAAAATACCGGTTTACTATTGAGTGGCTGATTTTGAACATTTATCTGTCAGTGGCTGGCAGATGTTCACATCTATATACAGTTAATTTCCCACCCTGGTCTGGTTTTGAAAACTCAAAGCACTTGGTGAGTGTTTGGAAAGACTGTGGTCTTGGTTAATTATTGAAAAAGCCAATGCTGCCTTGAGGCACATGACGGGATACGTTGTTTATGTTGGTTTTACTGTTGATTTATGTGTGTGTGCCCTGTCTTTCAGCACACTCAGAAAAGAAAAGAAACGAATTTGGTGCGCTAATCAAATGTTACACTTCATCCCAATTATCCTGTTTATCAAAGTCTTTTCTTCTCTGAACTGATGTTGAGACAATGCTTTTTTGCATAGAAGCTAAAACTGTCTCCTTCCCTGAGCTGGTTACCTCAGCGGTACTTCTTGTCTTTGGTCTGGTGCTGGTCTGGGTGGTTGTTAGGGTGGGGGCCCCGGAAAACTCCTGCAAGCAAAAGCTTCATACTGGAGCAGAGCTGGTGAGTCGGGAGATGAAAGCCAACCTGCTTTATTCCTCTTTTACCACCACAAACACTTCTTCCTTTTCCTCTACTTCTTTTCCTCTACCTTTTTTTGCTCATGCACTTACAGTCTCTTTTGTTACCCCGGTGACATGCCCGGTTGCCCCCGGTGACAATGGATTGGTGGTAATAGCTGTAGATGGTGGAGATGACTTTTGGCTTTGCCAGAGCAGATAACAGTGTTCTGCACAGTCTGACAATTATTAATCTCTACCCCTGCACCCTTTCTCCCCCTTTGCTTTCCTTCTTTCATTTTTTTTAATTCCTTCTTCTCTCCTTTCTTTCTTCCCTTCCTCTCTCCAGTATCTCCCTCAATGGTTTAAACCCTACAATTTCTTTCTTCCCTTTCCCTCGCTTCCTCCTCTTACACTTCTCCCACCCCACTGTCCTTTGCCTCTTTTCATCTTTCTTTTATCCCTCATTCATTCCCCACATCCCTTTTCCATCCTCCTCTCTCTTTCTTTCTGAGTACATTCTTCTTCGCTTATCTCTCTTTTCACCTCTCCTTAATTTGTTCGTTGTTAGACCAGCCAAAAATAACTCTCACGCTCTAACCGCTTCTTACTTCTTTCTCTCGTTCTCTCAGTCCCTTCCAGTCCCTTCCAGTCCCTTCCTTCTCTTCCATTTGCTGCCACGCTCATCAGTAACATGCAAACACGCACGCACGCACACACACACACACACACACACACAAACAAACACAGAGAGTAATCAGATATCTCCGGGGTGATTGCTGAACACATTTATGTGCACGCACACACACACGCACAAGCACACGCACACACACAGGGCGAGAGGTCATTGTAAATAACTCGGTTTTCGTGCTTTCATTTCCCTGGGGCATTGACTCTTGCTTGGTATTCATAACCATAACATGCAGAACCTGACAGACCACTCAGTGTGTGTGTGTGTGTGTGTGTGTGTGTGTGTGTGTGTCTGTGTGTGTACTGATACTGTATTTATACCCCCATGCGTGCATACTTAGTGAAATATGCACACACTGTAGGCATTTTGTAAACAGATAGATTGAAAAATATACATTCTTGTTATTATCCCTCACCACACACACACACACACACACACACACACACATAAAGAGATGATAATGGGCTTTGCTGGAATTCTCTATCCATCTTTACTCACTGTTCCACTCGTCTGCTACCACTTATACTTGTAAGACAAATCCTGTCTTCTTCATCTCTCTCTCTCTCTCTCTCTCTCTCTCTCTCTCTCTCTCTCTCTCTCTCTCTGCGCTCACCTCTCTAAAACCTGCAGGCACTGATTATTTACTCACACACACCCACCCACACACACCCACACACACACACCTGTTTAATAACAGACAAGGGGTTGTGTTTTGAGACTTTTTAATGTATTTATGCATTTGGCTTCTCCTGAATAATACATCGTTATTTGTTATTTTCCCTGCGTATACTTTGGAAGAGATGGAAAGGAGTGAAAATAAGAAAAGCAGGGCGGTGTTAAAAATATAAGGATAACTACCAGCTCAGCAGACAAAAGTGGATTTTTTATTTTATGTGTGTGGAACAAGAACAGCGACAACTGTCAGGAGCCAGATTTCTAAAGAAAATCTGAACTTTGTGTTGTCTTGGTTTCTATTGTACCTGTATATGTACAGGTATATACATATATATATATAAATATATATGTGTATGTGTGTGTGTGTGTTTGGGGGGGGGGGGGCTGTACAACACAGACAAATGTCCTCATATAAACCAGACTTTCTTTCTCTACATTCTGTTCCAGTGAGTGTCTTTCTTGACATAACGAGACGGAAAGACACAAACGAGAAAATCTTGTCTAGACACCAAACAAAAAGTTATTTGCAGCAGTTCCTTCACTTACTCCATGCTGAGTTTCTTAATCATTTGGTTTTAAAGTATCTTCAGCACAACATGATCTACAATAAGTATCTACATCAGTGTTTAACAGGTAATATTTGAATGTCTTATCCTATCTACATTCTTCACTGCACACACACACAACCTCTCCTGCCACGCTACTTATTTATGTGTCGGCCATCGACTGCATTCACTCCCCAGAGTAATGCTGTGTTCACATTGTTGCAGTAGAGGGCAAATCAGATGGTCATACTTTCCACCACCACTGATATAAAATGAGAAATCAAGGAGTTAAACTTTGAAAGCTTTTATCTTCTTCTGCAGTTGGGAAGGGAATCCAGGTGATAAAAAGACACATGTAGTCACGTGTGTGTGTGTGTGTGTGTGTGTGTGTGTGTAGGTGAATCAACTTCTCTCAAAGCCTAGATGAGGTGGTGCAGTGGTTATTGATCCTGGTCGTCAAGACCCAGAGTTCTGCTTGTGTTTATTTTAGCGACCTAATGAGACCCAGTTTACACCTGGGTGGGAATGTGAATGTGTTTAAAGAAACCCAGCAGTCTTTTGTCCACAGGGAGAGGAAAATATTTTAAAAAGTAGCAAATGTTGTCTGTAATCTCTATTTACTACATAATACCCTATGTTTTCCATTTTATTTGAGCGCCTGATTTATAGAGTGGTCTCCATAATACCACAATGAGATGAAGACCACTTTGGGCTAAGAATCCCCCCGAGCAATGTGCTGCATGTTATAGATGCAAGAAATGTCAATTACAGAATTGTTAATTAGTGTATATAGGAAGCACAGTAGTGAATGAGGGACATAGGGAAACAAGGTTTATTGCCCAGTTTTGCTGTGGACAGTTATGGCTTTAAAGGACAATTGTGTAGGATTTAGTGGCATCTAGACTGCAACCAACCAATAACCCCTCCGCTCACCCTCACCCTCCAAGTGTGTAGCAGAACCTACGATGGCCACGAGCCAGTTTGGTTTGTCCATTCTGGGCTACTGTAGCAACATGTAGATATAAAAGGTAACGTAAACATAATGATTTTTATTTTCAGGTGATTGTTCACTAACAAAAACATACTTACATACTACACATTGGACCTTTAACCCCCTTTTCATCCAGGAAGCATACAGAATGATTTCTGTGAACAGAAACCTGCAATGAGACTCTATAACTTCTACTGAACAGCATCCAAAAGTGGCAGCGACACAATAATGGCACGTTCATTTCCCTTAATTTCCCATGATTCTCTTAAATCAGTTGCTTTAACTGACAGCAGGGCTCAGTGAAGGAAGTTGTTGATCTTGATGAGGAGTTGGTGTTCAGCCTGTTGCCAGTTCTTCCTGAACAGCTCACTGCGACTGCTCCTTCTTGTTCCATTTCTCCCTTGCAGTATTTAATTCTGATCCTGACAAAATGACCATGACTGATTGCATGCAGCAGTAACTTACTAGAGCTCTCATGTGTCTGTATTAATACTGTATATTATACAGTTAACATGAGTTAACCGTGAGAGTAGCATTAATGAGATTGATTATGAACAGTAACGATACATTACAAGCATGTATCATTTCCTATGAATCCCGTGTGCATGCGTGGGCAAGGAATGTCCTGCAGCAATGATGGACTCTGCCAGTAACGATTAAACCTTCTACCGTAAGGAGGTCATTACAGA
The DNA here is from genome assembly GCA_036023655.1 of Nannoperca australis. Classification (NCBI taxonomy): domain Eukaryota; kingdom Metazoa; phylum Chordata; class Actinopteri; order Centrarchiformes; family Percichthyidae; genus Nannoperca; species Nannoperca australis. The sequence goes on along the minus strand of JAVQJD010084778.1, from coordinate 17,769 downwards.
AGGAAATGTTTTGGGAAAATAAAACTGAATAAAAAACAATAAATACATTTTACTAACAAGAAACCCTAAGGGTAATAACTGTAAAATGATCCATGTTAACTACCAAAATAGCAGTTTTTTTCAAAATGCGATTGCATTGTTTCTTCCTGAAAACCCTTCCCATCATCCAATAAAACCTGCAACTCTGAGTAGGTTTCTTACGTATGAGTGGCAGCATGGGATACTGCATGACTCATGACTGCATCCAAATGGTTAGAATTCATTCATTCTGAAGAACCCAAATGTTTCTCAGTGAATTGTTTTTAACCCCGGAGCAAACAGTCTGTCCTGCCCTTTGTTTGTCACTGTGGAGCATGCTTCGTCTGTGAGGCACAATATCCTGTTTTTCTATCAAAATGCTGTTTCTCATTGAGTTGAATGAGTCAGTTTTATAGAATATTTATCCGAATCACTTGGCTGGCTATGCTGACCAGACAGCAATGAGAATGCTACTGATTTCCCTAATCACATTGACTTCATTTTACCTTTGTGAGGATTGTGAGGGCAAGCCAATATATCTTAATTTCTCCCTAAAATGTGTTTGTTTTCTTTCTTTCTCTCAGATCTAACACATTTCTTCACAATTACAAAGATACACACACACACACACACGCACACGCAGTGCCTGCCTGCAGTAATAACATTTGCCAGAAAAAAAAGAGAATCAATCCAAGTTATTTTCATCTACAATTTGCTCTGAGTAAATGTCAGTACTCTCTGCTGCTCCTCCTGCAGCTTTATTCTGTCACTCCCAGAGAGGCTTATAAAAACTGCTTATATTCAATTGTTGTCATGTTAAACAGGGTCCTATATTGCAAGGCTGAAATGGGGCACGCTAATTTGATGGGTTTGTCTGATTACAAGTGTATGTTTTGTGTGTGTGTGAGAGAGAGAGAGAGAGATTTTTATGAATTGTACCTTTTTTATTTTATCTTTACTACCTTTATTGTTCTTATTCTTATTGTTTTATTATCATTATTACATGATTCTTTGGCAATATTGTTACGTTGTTACATTCCTGCCAATAAACTAATTGAATTGAAAAATGGAATTGCAATTGAGAGAAAGAGAGAGAGAGAGAGAGAGTTTTTAATTAAGAGTTGTTCATTATAATCCACTGGATCTTTGTTATTCTTTAAATTAAGTCTCACTCTTTGGTGCCCGGCACTCATTGCTGTGGTATTTCTGCATTTACTTACAATGAGGTCATTTCCTTGGTGATGAGTTTTCCATGGCAGTTGCTGATGATGTTTCAATTTATTCCCCAAAAATCTCTGGAAATGTAAAATCTTGACTTAGCACACAGGTTCCTAAACATTTTCTCTTCTGACCATTTGTAGCCAAGCAATCGTTGAGACTGGAACCACTGACTTCAGAACAGCTTTCATGAAATAGCTATGGATGTAATTGCTCATAGATTTAACTACTGTGAAATACAGTTACTTCGGTGCAGCTGTTGGGAAGAGAGACAAAGCAGAGTGTCAGACTTTAAGCCAAAGTCTTTGAGCATATTATGCATTCGTGTGAGTGTGTGTTGATACTGTATGTCTTCACACAGATGTGCCTCTGTTTGTGTTGACGACTAGAACCTACTGTAACTGAGTTTTCAGTAGCTCTGAACAGCATATTGCGCCCGGCGGCCATCACTTATTAGCAAGTGTTGATGGCAAAGGCCAAGTATGATTAGCCAGCGCTTCGCTGCACATCAGTGCTGATTTTGGCTCCCCAGCACCACTGGCTCCCATTAATCAGGAGCTAATGAAAGGAATCTTGTGGCATATGCGCCACTTAGCCCACATGAGTCCTCGTACCTCTGTCTAGGGCCAGGATGATATTCTGAAAGCGTCTCTCTCTGATGGAAGAAGAATTGATGTCAAACACAGCCAATCTTTTAGTTTCCATTTTGTTGTCAGTTTGTGGGCATTAAAGTGTTTTGTACATTGGATTTATTGAGCTTTTAAACTGTTACGCATACTAAAGTCGTTTCACCTGTTTGTTCCTCTCAGTGGAATTTCAGTGATGAAAAGATTTCATCAGTGAGCACTAGCTGCTATATAAATGGCTGCTGTAATGCTAAATCTGCTAACTGGGTCTAACGAGTTTTCATCTCGCTGCATTTGATCCTGGGGAGAACGGTGTAGAACTCAACCATTTAAAACAACATAAATGCATTATTGATTACGTGTGATCCTGGCCTTAAAGAGGTAAACAAAGGAGGAGTTAATAGCATCTTCGACTGCACTCCCTGACTATTTTGGCACTAAGGTCTTCTTTGTTGCTTTCAAAAGGCCCCAGCTTTACTCCAGCAGACACAACTCTTGGTACTAGCCCTGACAGTTTTCCAATAGGTAATACTGACTTTTTCCCATAGGCCATTAAGGTGACAGGGAGGCCCAGAAGGTTAAAGAGACTGTCCATCAGCCAGTGTTGTCTGTCTTTTCTTCTTATCTTTGATCTCTTGTTGCTTGCTTATATGGATTACAGGTCTGAAACAAAGTGAGTTGTAACACTTGAGCTGTGCGGATGGTTTGACACATGATAAATAACCATCCAGAGAGTCCTTTAGCAAGACACTGAGGGCACTTTCATGCCCGGCTTAAATACATAAATGCCAATCCAGGATTATTTCTTCAGTGTTTTGACAGGGTGGTCATCATCGCTTCTTTGTTTCCACATCCATAAGGGACATTCAGTATTTTTAATCAACATTTTATATTAAAAATGGATCAAATGACCATATGTAACGTGAAATGTATCACTCGTGTGATGATCCAACAAAGAATTATCACCCAACTCTCCAGTTCCCCTCAGCTCTACAACTTTTTATCATCTTTCAACTAATCGTCTGCTTGACGTTTGGTGCTTTAATCAACCCAACGTCCAGCAGCGGGAGATTGCTGTTTTTAGTAAAAACAAAAAAGCTCTGATAAACCAACTGAATGCTAAGACAAGTAGTTAGCTGGTAAACATAGTGGAGCATTTAGCAGCTAAAGTGCTAGATATTAGAGATGCTAGAGTTAGTGGAGACCAAATCAGAGCTTAAAGGAGAGTAAAAGTGGACTTTACTTTATGAGGTGGCCAGAAAAGTAATTCTAAATGAATGTTGTGTGCTCTGTGTCTGCTGGGTGTGGAGATTAGACACTTTATTAGTTGTGTTAACAACTTGTTCGGTTGTTTAACTTTTTGTTTTTTAACCCCTCCGGATTCAACAAACTCAAACCTCTGACCTCCTTTTAAAGGCGTAAGAAAACAGAGAATTTCCCTTTGAGGGGTGTATTTTAAAGAACATTTTTAGATTGTTCAGATTATCACACGTAAGATAAGATGATTATGTTCTTTTCAGTATACAAGTGTAAGTGCTCCAAGGCTTGTGGTCTCCTTAAAAGAACGTGTCTGCGTTTGAATATTCTCTGAGGTTTAACTGAAGAACTGAAGTGTTTTTTGTGCACCGTCTTTTCAAAGACCTGTACATCTCTCTCTGCGTTTGTCATAAATGCCACATCCAGATGATTTGATCCCGTCCTGCCTTCTTACTGTCACTCAGCAGAATCAATGCGCCCTGTGTAGTCACTTCAGCACCCCACCTGTGCTTTACTGCGTCTTTCAGGCACAAGATCTATCTGCCACTGGAAAATGACAGTCACGAAACAAAACTCACTATTTGGAAATCAAATACCTAAAAGCATCGCAACATTTTAGTATTTTATCATCTGTCTTTTATATTTTTCTTAAACATTTATCCGTTTCAGGTCGGACAGTGTTATTGTCTTCCAAAATAAAGTGCAACAATTAAAGCCCCCGTTCTTTGTCCCCTTTAAAGGTATTTAAACCTCAGTTTTGCATTCCCCAAGACTCAGACATTCAGGTTAAAGTCTGTCCAGACAAACACTATCCAGCACACACTCACACACCACTACTTTGCGGTGTGTGTGGCCAGCAGAATGGAGTACGATGAGGGATTTTTGTGGTTCATTTTCTCAAGGGTAAAACAGCAAAGCGTGTAAAAGAGAGCAGCAGCTGCAGCTCAATGGAGCTCTTTGAAGAACTACATCAAACACAGAGAATCATCTTCCAGCCATTGGCCTCACAGTAGAGAAAGAGAAGGGAGTGTGTGTGTGTGTGTGTGTGGTGACAGCATGTTAGAGAGGTGTGTAGGACTGTTAATCCGCTGGCCTTGCCTCAGTCCCTGCCTCCTGCTCCTCATCACTTGGTTTGGTTGTCTGGCTTCTTGGATGTTGGTCCATATTGATCTTGTCTTTTAATCTTGTTTATTTTCTGACCATTCTGTGCAGCCTTTTTCTTGGTCCCATTCCGACCATTTCCCTTATCTCACTTCCACACACTTCACTCCATACCACCTCTCTACTTCTCAACTTTCAGCCTTTCCTTGCTTACTTTGTCCCCTTCTTTGTTTAAACCACTCACCCGACATCACATGTCAATCAAGTCTTATTTTCTTTTATATGCCTCCGTGCTGGCAATAGCCGTCGCCGTGGCCACCTGTACATCCCGTTCTTGTGAACACAATATGTCAGAAACTTATACACTTTACCCTGAGATCATAATGTCCTGGAAATCCATCGCCGTAATTCGACACCTTAACTCAGGACCAGAACGGAAAATTGTGACCGTATTTCACTGTTTGGTCGGACACTGAATAAGACACCTTCAACTCAAAGGTCAAAGGTCAAGGTGACCTCAAACCAGGTTTTTTAAATCCATGAGCTATAAAGAATTAATTGGACAATTCCAGATTTCACACGCATGTTGACCGGGACAACACCTGCCTCAATCTGAATTTTGAGCATCATCTGAATCACGTGACCACAAACAACGTATTGGAGCACGGCTAGCTAATAAAAGAGTGAGTTCCACCTACAGCTCACAGATCGAAAAATGCCCTTACTATAAACCTGCGAATATTGTATTGCATATGTTTTCTCTTTTTCCGCACTGCTCTCTTGCAGCATTTTCTCAACAACATTTTAACTCAATCCCCTCATTGTCATTGTCCTCTCTCTGTCACATTTTCTCTCTCTTCTTCTCCTCGTGTTTGTGATATGGGAGGTTTCTTGATTAGAACACACACTGCCAAGTCCCCCCACATCGTATCATTGCATTTGATTAGCTCCAACCCCCTGCTCCCTCCCTTATCACTGCCAGCACAACAGGAAGCACCACACACACACACACACACACACACACACAGACACATGAATGCATAGATACACATGCCTACACAAACTCACTTGCAGACTTATCTGAGCTCCATGGCCGCCTGTAAACGTGCACTGGCATATATGACAACACAATCTCCACACACACACACACAGACACACACACACACAAAAACACACATACACACAAACACACAAACACACACACACACACACACACACACACACATCTGAGCTGCTGCTGGTGCCGTGGCGGCAGGGCGTCAGGTAAAGCCAGCATGGCGCTGACAGCTCCCTGTCCCTAATGAAGCATTAATAAACTGCAGCACAAATCAGTGGATCAGAGAGCAGCAGAGCTCCCCACCTGCCTGGCTGTCTGCTGGCTGCCAGGGGGAGAGATGAGAGGGGAGAGAGCCACTGTAATCCCCCATCCTCCAAAACCCCTCTGCCCCACTTCTCAGGGAGACATCACCCCCCATGACCTGCTCTTCAGTATTGTGCTGAAAGGTCTGTACTTTTCAGTTTTCATGAGTCTGATGTCAATGTAATACTCCTAATAAAAGAGACCTTGCATGATTAAATTACCATACAGTACTTCCACTAACACTCCAGTAGCTCTGCACCAGACTATACAGCTGGAAGTGCAAATGTTATTGGTGTGCCTGTGGCACACTATTGCTTTTCCTCATGCTTATTTTTATTCTTATTATTAGTGTGAATGCTGGAAGCCTTCAGCAATTTTGTTATCCTAATCTTTATCTATTATTATTCCGACTCCGTACGTTTTCAGCATCTATCCACTCCTCCATGCTTTCAGCCACAGGAACCATTCAAATATCAAAATGTTCAGCACATGAAGGACATGGGTGCCATGACTTTTCTCTGGTAAAATCTTTATATTTTTTCAAATATTAAGCTATTTTTACAATTTTTTTGCCATACAAATGTATAGGAAAGGTGAATTTGAAAGTCAACTTTAATATACGTGAATTATTTTAATTGGGCCCCAGAATACTGGCTGTTCTCCTCTCCTCATCATCAGCTTGAGAAGTCATCTCTCTCTGTTTCTGCTGGAATGACGTTGCTTCAGTGTCACTTTGTGTCTTTATCTCTCTGTCTATCTGTATCCTTATCTGCCTTTTTTTCTCATTATCCTTGCAGTCTAAACCGGAGACTGATCTAATTGGCAGCGAGGATCATTCTAATTTAGCAAAGCCAGCTCTGCTGACTTATTCAGTTCCCCGCTTTGTGCTCTTTTTTTGCCACCTTTCACATGATAATAATGAGAAAATATAAGCGCAAACTCCCTGAAGTTTGCTTTCTTTTCTTTCTTTTTTTTTTATGTGAGCTTGTTACACCGATCACATTCGCCCAGGCAATTTGCCTGCTTGTCTGACTCTGAGAAGGGAAGCTTATCTCCACTAACGCCCCCTTGAGGTTGTGCTTCGGATCCAAATTGGTCCCCGTTAGCATTCAAATCAAGAGCCTCCACATCCCCTTCCTATTCTACCTAGCTCTCGTGCCCCTTACTGCTGCCCCCACCCCTCTTTGCCTGTCAACGCGCCGGTTTCGCTGAGAGAGAGAAAAAGTCTGGGCTATTATTTAATGAGATCAAGAAGCGCGAGGGTGCTGTTCACTGTCACAAAGCAAACAAGGGCCCCTCTCTGCAGGAGAGGATTGCTGGACTTCTCCCTCATCTTCCTCATCTTCTTCGGTACCCGTGACTGCCGCCTCCACCTTAACATCCACCATTTTATGGAAACCGCAAGCATTTTGACAAGAGGCTTCTTCTTCTTCTTGTCAGGACACATACCTCATCCTCCTCCTCCCATTCCCAAAGTAAACAGTATGGCTTTGAAGCTTATTTCTGCTGGTACTGCACGCTACATAACAAGAGCCCAAACTATTTTATAAGTGCAGATTGTGTAGTAAGTGTGGCTTGTTTGTAATTGCTGCTGCAGTGATTTAACTTGAACTTTTACCTGCTCTGGCAGATACAACAAGGTCGTTACTGCAGCGCAGTTTCCCACAGGTCATCAGTGTCTCATTGTTCAAGTGTCGCAATCGTTATCTAGTCCACGTCGGCTGCCATTAACATTGATTGCTCACAAAGACTTATGATTTCCAGTAAAGAATTATGATTTTATTTCAGTTAAGTCATTTTCATCAGTCTCCCATAGTTAGAGCGGTAATTTAGTACTTTACTTTGAAGTTACTTTTGAGGTGTCTTTTTCATAAATTATAAGTGTGCATTGAGAAAATAATTATAATACGATCTGGAGTTAGTTTCAAAGTAACTGCTGCAATACAGCACAAATATAAAATGGGTAAAAAAAAAAAGTGTTCGTTAACGAGTCGAACACACCAAACCTCAAAAGGACTTGACAAGAGAGAGCGGATAAAGAAACGGGAGAAAAATGTGTCATGAAGATGAGGAAAGCGAGGTGGGGGGAAATCCTTTGATCAAGAGCACTCCTCGTAGCACTCTTGTCTTCTTACACATCCATAATATATCTCTGCACACATTCCGCCCTCCTATTAACAAGGCAGTGCCATTCCCTCCCGAAGAAGTTTTTTCGAATTTTTAAAAAGGACAAACCTGAAACACACTGCTTTATTATTGTCTTTGCTTCCAAACGAGAATTTGAGATTCAACATTTGCACTCCCACTTTAAATTAAATTCATTCATGTTGCTCGCAACAAAACAGGAGGATAATATCAGACATGGGTAAATATTTATTCTGAAAGTGGCGTGCTTAGGAAATGGGAAGGCTGCCGATGGTCGGCCTCTCTCTCAAGGGAGAGCATGTTTGTCCATGACAGTCATGAATATGTATCATGCAACAAGATGACAACGATTGTAATCTGATGGCCGCCTTTTGTCGAGCATATAAAACCCAAGAAAAGTCCCTATCAGTGGCAAACATGCATAATAAAAAATTGCACCCTCTCCTATCGTTGGAATGAGTCACTCAGCCACAAGTGGCACGCTGTTTAATTAGGGTGGAAACAAAGTCCTCGGGGGGGAATACCTCTCTCCCTTTTCCCCTCCTCCCTCTCTGTCTCATTTGTGGAAAGGTAAATATTCAGAGGGTCGCTTTTCAGCCGTGGCGATTAAAGCATAATCGAGCATAGCAAGAGAGAATGTGCTGTGAATTCAAAGTTCCTAAATCACTTTGTGCTGTGCTGCCAAATGAAACGCACCTTGTTTGTACGAGTAGACAGCTGTGGCAGTGCGTCCTCACCCAGGGGTGTCAAGTAGTTCTTCAAACTCAGAATAACTGCGCAGAGCTTCCAAAGGTGCCCCAGAAGCCATTAAATGTCGTGGTCTGTCATCCACAATCCACTGCAGCAGCAGTGAGTGTCCCGGAGTACAGCTGGTTGACAGGTGTATTCTTCAATGGAAGAGCCCCTCTGCTTTTGACTAAACCTTGTTTTCATGTCTGTCCCTGCCTGCAGCTCTGAAGGACCCCTGCACTGATGTGACCTGCAGCTATGGCAGCACCTGTGTCCAATCGTCGGATGGCTTGTCGGCTAAATGCATGTGCCCCCTCGGCTGCGAGGGTAAAACCGAGCAGACAGTGTGTGGCAGTGATGGAAAGGACTACCGCAACGAGTGTGAGCTCCATCAGCACGCCTGCAAGAACCAGAAGAACATACGAGTGCAATACCAAGGGCACTGCGGTGAGTTATGGATTCGCGTTTTCTTTTTTTTCTTTTGGATTATTTTAGTGTCCAGAAATAGTGAAAAGTGATAATTGCAATTTCGTCTTCAAATTAGTTTGGTGAAATATTGAACTGATAATGACATACGCAAGGGAAGGTTTTGCTTGATAAATGACTATCAAATAGCTCTAACTTTTCATTCTCCTCTACGTTCTCTGCTCTCCACTCTTTTCTTCACTTGACTCTATTTTCTACCTCTGGCTTTTGTTGTTTCTCCTTCACGTACCCCGCTTACTTATAGCACGCCTCTGCTAATTCTCATTTTTCATTCAGATAGCTTTGATTCACACAGGTACTCCTGAGGTGCAAATTGTTGTTTTCTCTAAGTAGGTCCTCAGAGCTGTCGTTTTCGTCAGGCCCAGCTTTTTTTTTGCTCATCTTTGTTATTAGCAGGCGGTGGTTGTTTACTCCCAAGGCACTCAACTTTGAGGTTTTTTTTTTTAAAGGCGAGCCAGATGGAGGGATAGAACAGCAGACACAAACTCTTTCTCTTAGCAGCGGGAGCCCCTGAGAGACAGAGTAGGGTGGCGGGCGATGAGAGATGGATGTGCAGGTCTGCCGGTGGAAGGTTGGTCGTATAAATCGTGTCGGCCAAAGTGACCTGAGTTGCCCGGTGCTCCCTGGGGAGGGCCATGGCTCAGAGGACCAGTTGGCCCCCATGGTCCTCTAAATCTTCCTACAGCCATTACACCTAAAGCCTCGGCTATTTCAAGTCGCAAGCCCCAGACAAATGCAGTTGATTTATCCGCACTGCTAGTTTTTGCAGGAAACAGGCCATTCTTTTTCTAATTACCCTACTTGCTCAGCTAGAGAAAAGCATGGTTCCTGGAAGCTGTTCTTCTCAGTTAATGGGAGGTAATGGTCTTTCCCTCAGATAATGGATGCTTGCTTGGTTGCTAGTCTCTGAAAGCCTTTGCATTGTGCTGATCAGAGAAAACAATCAGAGGCCTGGCCAGAGCTGGCCGTGGTCTATCCGCCTCCCGGCCCTCAGCAGCCAAAGCGCTCTGTCCCCTTTTATGTCCCTGCATTGTCACTCTTTGTATTCCTGCCAGAGGTCTTTGGAAACCGTTTCCCCTTATTCTCTGTTTCTCATTCTCTGTCTCCCTTCCCTTTCTCCCCCTTTCCTTATGATAGGGTGTTTCATCCTTGGTGTGTTTTAAATGATTGGCCGGCAGCTTGGCAGTGATTTGATATGTCACGGTGCTACATAAATCCTTTTGTCTTCCCCAAATGCTGAAAGTGTGGCGAGCAGGATAAAGCCTGGGCTCCTGTTTCAAGGAGTCACACCCCTGTCCCACGAATCCACCAACCAATTCCATTATGATCACAGACTGATATGGCCAAGTGTGCCAGAGCGATGCTCCCCTGGAAGGAGGAGGTGCCAGGGAGCAAATCAAACCGACCGTCCCCTCATCCATTTCCTTGTCTTCCCTCTGCATCCAAGGTCCCACTCTGAGCCGCTCTCAACTGCTGGGCCACTGATAATATCTGTGGAGCAGCAGTGATGGATTGTGTAACTGTACGCAAAATTCACGGTTCAGCATATACCTCGGTTTGGGGTCATGGTTTGGTAAATCTTTGGCACAGCAGTGAGACCAAAAAGTACAATTTCTGTCATTTATTTAGAACAATTCTTATTGTAAGAGTATAATATTGTCCATAAGACAATAAATGACCAAATAAATGATGTAAGTAAATACGACAATTGTTTGTAATGCTCCATTTTAAGATTCTGATCTGTTGATAATTCCTGAACGACTGCAGCTTGTGCTCATTGATACAGGGCAGCACAACAGACACGTTGTAAATGCCACATTCTCTATGATAAACACTCCAGTAGCAATAGTTATTACTGCTCGCCTTCCAGTCTGGTTTTGTCTCGTTCCGCTAATCGACACATTGTCGATGTCGTTAAAGAGATGAACATGTTGTCCACAGACTCGCTGAACAATGCCAATGTCGGCATACAGTTTTACACTAATCATTGTCGATTTTCACTAACTGGGAGACCGTAACTAATGATCCAATACAGTGAATCTAAATGTCATGGGAGGATCCTCCAACTCTGGTCTCTCATTTGAGTTTCCCATTCGGATGTTCCAAGACACTATGTGAGCATGACTGACCTGGCTAACCGGGCTAAGCCGACTACCATGCTACAACACATCTTCCTGCTTAGAAATGTCTGATCCACGCTTGGGAGTAGTAGATATAAATGGACTATTTAGTCCCCTCTTCCCTTTCTTAGTCTTCTCCCTTTTCTTCTCTTCTCTTCTGTCTGAATTTACTAAAACAAATATTGTCAAACAATCAAAAGTGAATGCATTAAACCTGCACTGAGAGGATCATCTGGCCTGAAAAAAAGATTACAGGTATATTGTTGTTTACTGCAGCTTAAAAGTAACTTAAGTTTGGAAGGAACAGTTGATAATGAATGTCCGTGTCTCCACAGATCCGTGTAAAGACAACGAGAACAGTCTGAACACAATGTGCCGGGTGGAGGCTCTCACCCGCCGGCCCCTCCTCTTTGGCCTGCCGGAGTCGTGCCCTCCGGGTAATGAGCCTCTGTGTGCGAGCGACGGCCAAACCTACCCCAGCGAGTGCACCATGACAGCAACGGGCATGCAGAAAGGCATCAAGCTCAGGAAGATCCATGCAGGACGGTGCACAATGCTGGGTAAGGGCGACCTTTGTGGCCTTTAGCAGGAACTGAAAACTCAGAGAGAGATTCAACTGGGATCGCACTAAATGCTACGTAATACTTACTTTTTAGAAAATAACTATAGGGCAATGGCAGCTGAAGAAAAATGCACACGTTTTCTAGTGAGGTGCTGGCTTGCAGGCAGGTTGACAGAAAAGGGCGTTTTTGATACATCTTGCCCCCATATTCATAATTATTATCCTGAGGAAAGCAAGATGTGTAGAGCCAAAATTACAGCTCAAGATTCTCGACATGATAAAATATGTAAGACAAGTAGCAATGTAACCTTTGTTGTTCTAGCCGTGACTTTGCTGTGCCGTGGCCACCAGCCTCACCTTGAAAGCCACAGCCAGATAAATGCCGGCCGTGACCTCACACCTCACTCATAGCAGATAGGTGCACACCCCGTAATTGTCCTGTATTTAATATTTTCTCACCCACTCTTCCACCTGCAGAATGTTGAAGGACTGCTAGTATGAAACGTTACATGAATATAAACACATTATTTATGTAACAACAGGGTCAGTCACTTTAGCCATTTTCAAAAGGAATGCCCTGTTGTAAAAAATAATCCCCGTGCTGCAATGCTTGGGATTTTCAAAGCAGTTTCACAATCCAACAATGTACTAAATTCTTGAAAACATTGTGTCCCAATTTATTGGTCTACAAAACAAAAATAGCCCTTGTTTTAATTAAAACAAACCACCCACAAACGTTGGGATGGGTTTTAAAGGGTTGTGAACAAAAATGACTTGGCAAAAATGCAACAGATTGTCAGCAGAAGTCATGAAACATCTGCATCACATTTACATTTACATTTAGGCATTTAGCAGACGCTTTTATCCAAAGCGACTTCCAAATAAGAGCTTTACATAAAGTGCATAGAATCATGGGCGAAAACCACAAGATGTCGAATCAAGTAATATGAGTGCTGGTGATGAATCACAAGTGCTATAGATAAGTACATCGCTGCCAGTGGCAAAAACGAAAAAGAGCTTTAAATTCAGAAACCGATTACGTCCATTGATTATCAATCACAGTACAATTAAGCTAAACACTAATTCTAATATATTACACGATATGCTGAACTTTATAGAGCCGATGTGTCACATTTGTTGTATTCCCGGAACAGATGAGTCTTTAGTCTTTTTTTGAAAGTGGTCAGACAGGTTGATTGTCTGACGGATGGTTCAAAGGTAACAAAATCCACCAACTAGCACCTCTAAAGCTCACTAAGCGAGATATCATGTTTATTTAATCTGTACAAAACAAGTATATAAACAAGTCCTGGCAAGCTGTTTCCCTCCGTTTCCACTCTTTATGCTAAGCTAAGTCACCCAGTTGCTGGTAGTAGCTTAATATTTAGCATACAGACATGACAGTGGTATTGATCTTCTCAACTAACTCTCAATAAGTTCCAAAAATGTCAAACTTTTTCTTTAGACATTCATTAAGTACCTAGATATTTGTAACAGGTAACAACCTCTGTTCCCTTGAGCTGTAACAATGTCCAGAGGCTACCTACTAGCATAGAACAAAACATCAACATAGTTTGAAATTCATTCAGCGCATGTTTGACTTGAATGAGGCAAATATCAAAGGCCAACTGTAGTTTATGAAATGTATCTTGGAGAGAAGATCCACAGCTGTACAAAATGTATAATTAGCATAACAATAACCATATGTTCCATGCACATTAACTAAATTATTGATGTAAAAAGAATATTAAAGTGGACCATGCACAGATCTTTGTGGCACTCCTTCAATAAGCCAGTTTGAACTTTGGCCATTAACTTGAGTCACTAACGGAGAGATAATTACTAAACCATGCGACTGCATGTCACTAAATGGCCTTTAGGAATATTCCGCAGTTTTTCCTTTCACAGATAGCAATTTTTTGCAAATGACTTTCTCTAAAAGTTTATATTTCAGAGAATTTGAGGCAACAAGACGACCTAAATTACAGTAAATATGTGCTATTTTGGCCAACATTGTCTGATAAGAAGTGTTTTTACAGGGTAAACAGAAATCATATTTCCTTTGAATAAAAGAGGAGACATTACCACCATCATTTCATTAAAATAATTATTGGTGGCTATGACTTACATTTCCCAATTATTATTGCATTTCTGTGTTCTGCCTTTTGAGGATTATCATGTTTTTGCTGTTTTTTCTTTTTGAACTGATTGAATTTTGCCCCCCCCCCCCCTCTTTCTCTCTCTCTCTATCCTCTCCCCACTGCTGCTCCTTTCACAGAACGCCTTCAACTCAGCAGCTTTTTCAAATTTGGGGCTTGCGACACTCAGCCAAAAGCCGCAAATTACCCCCCTCTAGCAGCAGCGAATTAGGAACAATTTTGTGTTAGCTATAAAAAAAGAGAGAGAGAGAGAAGTGAGGGGAAAATATAGCTTACACCAGGGACCACCAACAGAGGCAACGTGGTATGAACGGCTCGTTGGCCGACAGTTTGGGTGGCAGGGCGGTGCTAGAAAGCAGCCTCAGTGATCTTCAGAGCAATCAATCCTATCATATCACATCTACATAGTATGGCACAACATCCATTACCAAACACAAAGGCCTGAATTAGTGGATTTATGTTGCTGTTACAGGATGTTTACAGGCCTATGAATTGGCTTTACAGTTCCCTGAGCACACAGAGACCTGCAGCAATGATAAAAAGGCAGGCCTGTCCTCTGCTTTATTCACTCTGGTGACACCGAAGGGGAAAGGTTTCGTATGAGGTGACAATCAACCGCCTGAAATATTCATTCCCTTTTCGAAGAGGGTGGGATTTTTGATTTCCCCTCACTATGCGGTTGGTCCTTAACTCTGTGCATTAATGTTAAAAAGGGTCTTTTTTTTCTTGTTTCTTACAAAGCGTGAGGTTTGGCATGCCCACTTAATCTGCTTCCACTGAGCCAATCCATGTTTTTCCCATTCTGGCACCCTTCTCTACTCCCTTTTAAAATCCATTTCCAAGTTGTAATGTGCCACTGCAGACGTTATTGAGGGGAGAAAACTAAACGTAATGGGGGAGCGAGGTGGAGAGAGAAAGCGCAGACAGAGAGAGAGAGAGAGGTAGAGAATGAATGGAGAGAGAGAGAGAGAGCGGAGGGGCAGAAAGGGAACTGGCTAGTTTTCAAACGTCCCCGGCTCTTCATGGCAATGCCTGGTGTGGAAGGCAGACCACTTTGTCTTCCGCAGAGATCAGTCGGATCTGGCGGGCTGCAGCCAGGTTGGGGTTACTAACTCTCATTAGTCCATACACCGACCGCCAGGCCTCAGACTGTACGACTGTAATAAGAGCCTGCACGGTTAAAGCCTGACCCCTCTCTGACACATCTTGGCCCAGATGTTAATTGTGCTTCCTGCTCCCCATTTGATTAAATGACAGAGAGTTTTAAGTCTTTGTTTGTATGGCTAATGGCTCTCATTTAGTGCAATAAGCGGTTTCAGGGCTGCCGTGGGTGACATCACACTCCCACTGCCTTTGATATCAGGCCTGTAAAGGGAGAGCACTTCTTTCTTGGTGGTTGGAGGCCTTCTACCTGCAGCGGATACCGCTGGCCATGGGTTGGCCATGTTGGCACGTGATGGTACTCAAAAACCTGGAGAGGGGATTTCATGGCAGCTGGGGAAAAGTAGGACACCGGGCAACAAGATTTAAAATAAGGAGCAACAAGAGGCGAGGGGAGGGGGGGTCAAGACCAAGTGCCACCCAGTGAAATACAGAATGCCAGCTTCACAGGCTTTTTGAGAAACAGATGTCGTAAAGAGGAGGAGAAATGCAATTGCGGATTTTCTTAAGATGCCTAAATGAGCAGTGCGTTTCCTCCAGAACTCGGCTGGCAGAGACAAGCCACGGTCTGAGGGTAAGAATAGAATATCTAAGAGGTTTAACATAGTTTGGTTTATTTGGAAATTATTAGAACACAATGTTCAACTTTAGCAAGTAACCTAAAGTATTTCAAGAAGTCGCAGAACATTTTTTGGTTCACTCCTCTTGCAGCATCATCAGTTTGTTTACTTGCTTTTTTAGTGTTTGTTTTCACCTGCTGGTGTTTGTTTGTTTTTTTGCTTCTCTACCTTTTAATTTCTCCATCCTTGCGTCTTTTCATCTTGATTTTATAGTCCCCTTTGCCCCCAGCTGCAGATCTCTCCCCTCTCTCTACTTTCTCCCACTCCCTCTGAGCGCGTGGCTGAGGTGTGAGATCATTCTCCTTCTGGGTGGCTTTCCTGCTATATGTCACTGTCATCTGTTGGCACTGAGGCTCGAGGGGGGGTCCCTTTTCCAAAAACACACGGCACTCCGCTTCACCACCCTGAGCATAATAAATTCTTGGGCACGAGACTGGAGAGGGGTGCACCAACGGAGCAGCGTGTTTTACTGGGCTTGGCAGTGTAACACATAGACCGGTGAGAGAGGGAAAACACAGAGAGAAGGGGGTGTAGGGGGGTTGAAGCAAAAGAAGGGTGGAAGATTTATAATTGAATAACTCCCCGAAGCAGGGCAGCGGGGATTGGCCCTGCCAGGAAAAGCAAACGCCAAGAAGCGAGTGAGGCTTGTGGAAGTCGGCCATTAAAGTGAGAGGAGAGAAAACCTCAGTTGTGATGTGCCTCAGCAGAAAGGTGCGAGATTTACTAATGATAACTGAAAAACCACAACACCTACGCCTTTATATTCACCAAACTCTGGTTCTGGTGCTGCATGAATCATCCTCTCGAAACACTGAAGCAAACACAAATCAGGCTCCGCCAATCAGGTGTTCAGTTACACACTAAAAACCACTTGGCTGAAACAATACAGTGTTAGCTTTACACAGTATACCAATGTATTATTTATATCACGGATGAGTTATTTTGACCCAGCGTTAAAGCACAACTTGCACCTCAAAACTGTTACAAATGTGTACAAAATGGTGTGCATGTGACGTCAATAATATGCACAGTATTATTATTAGCAATATGTAACAAATAGTGACATGTAAGTTTAAACAGAAATAAGACTTTAGCATTTTGTAGCCATATATCAGTTTGAGTATCAAAAACCCAACAGTGACCTAACCCATGGGAAGAAATCCACACAAGGCAACGGATTATTTTGATCCAACTGTGATATAAAAATAGCATCAACACTGGGTCATCCTTTTGTTTTGGGTTTTCTACCTGTGTGTACTTGGTGAAGTTAAGCCACTACCCAAGTATACACAGTAATACTGAGCAATACTGCTGCTACATTGGCTCTGAGGTTTAAAGTGTGCAGCCAGCCTCCAAACTCATATAAAGAAAAACAGCAGGCTACAAGACAGGAAAAATATTTGAAGGGACTTAAAACTCTCTAATAACACAGATGCATTGTTTTTCCTGTACTGGCGGAACTTGCGGGGGTTATCCCAGAATGCACCGCTCTCACTACTTGCACTTTGGGTCTCCACCGTGCAAGCAGAAGGAGTGAAGGCAGCGAGGCAGGGTGCCCTGCGAATGAGTTTATCTTGCCTATTTGGCTTGGCGTTCGGAAGTGGGGGAGTGAAAGCATGGTGGAGCGGCGCTGTTAGGCATGAGCGGAGTCCTGACTGCATCGACTCACTTTTTCCCAGAGAAACCACCTCCACATCAGAGGGAAGTTATGAGTTGTGATAACTTAGAAACTGATAATCCACGTGGAACTGAGCAGAAACACTGCAGTGCTGTAACACGGCATGCACCACTGACGGGCTGTCTCATAAACGTCCATTCATCATGTCCACTTACGTGATGAATCACCTTAATGGCACTCTGAGTAAAGTTCTCTGTGGTGACACATTCAATTTAAAAAACACAACCCCTTTCTGTCACATTTGGAGTGACTTTGCAGTTCACTTTGAGACGCCTCAAAAAAGTACGCTTGGGAGCAGGAAAAATCTTGCTGCTGGTCATTAAAAAAGAAGCTTTTACTCGTAACACAAGTGAGGATTTAATAAACCGTGTCAAATTCAATGACGCACAAAGGAAAAAGGAAAGTAGAAAGACTTGAAGCAACGGACTGGCAACTTTTACCTCCTTTAGGGTGGAAAACTGATGTGCGGTCACAGTTACACACACACACACACACACACACACACACACACACACACACACACACACAC